>BSBM01002665.1:0-199893 GCA_027924585.1 Larix kaempferi
ATATCTACATATGTAAATATATATATATATATATATATATATTATATATATATACATATATTTGTACATACATACATATATATGTATACATACATATAACATACATACATATCTATGTATACATACATATAACATACATATATATATATGTATGTATATGTATATATACATATGTATATATATATATGTATATATACATATACATATACATATATATATGTACATACATATATATATATATATGTATATATACATTATGTATGTATACATATGTATACATATATATGTATATCTATATATACATATATATATAGATATACATATATATGTATACATATGTATACATACATAATGTATATATACATATATATATCTGTATGTATATATATATACACATACATATATATAGATATATATATATATCCATACATATATATATATATGTATATATATGTATGTGTATATATATATGTGTGTATATATATACATACATATATATATATATATATTGTTACATATTTTCTTCTTTCAGTCTTGGAAGTTGGTCCTTCAAAATAAGTTCAGCTACAGAAACAATGTAAAATTGAGCCAAAATTGTGATTTTAGAATGGTCTAACTTTCATCTATGATATCATAAATGAACATGGGTGTAATAAATGGAAATAGGGTTAGTAGGATAATAAGCACAATGAATCCAATTATGAATCAATGCCTTATCTTTCCAAAATTTAATAAAAAAGGGGCCCTAATTTGACAAAAAAAAAGTCAAATGGGCATTTTCAAGAATGTTTATGTACAGATGAATATTTTTATGACATTTTGGAAAAGGGTTTATCTAACACATTTTATGTAGGAACCAATTTCAGATATCATGTATAGGTCTCATAAATAGGTATTATGAAGTTTAAAGTAGCTACAAGAACAAGGAAGTATTGAGCAAAATAGCAAACTCTGGGGAATTATAATTTAACTCATAACCAAGAATTAAGAATATATAGAGACGTTGGAAAGGTTATAAAAGATAATATAATGGATAGACCTTCCGTTTGAAATATTTTTCTTGTTATTTGAGAAAGTGCACAAAATAGAACATCTTGGATTAATTAGACAATGAATAATGCAAATCGGGTAAATTTACAAATTTTGGAGGAACGAAAAAATTTGCCATAGGATCGAAATGGATTCATGTCGCTATAGTAATCATAAAGTTGATCTAGAGGAGAAGGTGATAGAAGGTTTTGATTTTTGAAATATATTTATAGTTGTTTTAGAAAGTGAGTAGAGTAGAACCTTGGAGCTTGATTGGGGAAGGAAAATCTCGTTGTACATGAACTTCAAAATATCGACAATTTGGGAAAAGAGTTATGGTGATAAAGGTACATAACAAAAATGAAATTGAGTATGTATGACTATCGAATACTCCATGATTGTGAGGAAACGCAAAACTATGAGCAAAGCAGGGTAGATTTACTTCTTTGATCACTAATTGAAGATTGAACCAATGTTGGCTAAGCATTTGATAATATGCTAGTACTATTGAGGAGGATGGATACTTAAGAAGAGAGAGTTATGTCAATATTATTAACAAAGTGGTTAAATACATTGCTTGGAGATAATTTACCGAGTTTTCTTGAAACTTGTATTTTGTAAACAATCATGATGAAGGAACAACATAGAATTTAAGGACATGAAAGTAATTAATGAAGAAATATATGCCATGATTACAACTGTAGGACCCCTCCTTTAGGGTCCCCCCGAACTGAACCTCAAACTTTAACAACTTCATACAAACAAATTAGCCATCATAGTTATTGGAAAAATAAAATAAAAAGTGTGAATAACTTAACAAAAATAAGCAAAACCTTAACCTGTCCACCCGATCCAACTAGCCCATTGTTGTCCGCATCTTTCATAGGATCCCTCCAGAAAAAGATCATATAACCATAGGTGAAGCAACCGTTAGCTCCGCCACCCAACCATAGGCTCATGCTTTCAATCGCATGGCCTCCCCCGAGCTTCGGGTCATAGAGCTCACACACGTTTTTCAGAAATCCAGCTTGCGTTTCCCCTCCCCCCCAGGATTTCTTATCCAAACCCTTTAAATAGCAGCAAGTCTTTGAGGCACTCGAAAATTACGACAATCGTCCAAATTATGGGCCTCTTTCCCCTTCCCAATGTCTTCCTTATAAAGGAAAACCTCCTGCGACACATGTCGCTTCATGCACAATTATATAATTATTTTTAAATTTTAAAAGAAAACATTCGCCCATCCAAGTGTCAGCTTTTCTAGGAGATGCACCTAAATCCCTAGGTTTCCTCAAGTCTATCCCCCAGATACTTTAGTTAACTCCTAGCTTTTAGTTGACTAGGTGTCTAATCTTAGGATTCTATTTTGCTCCTAAATAATGATTTCTATTATTTTAAATGCTCAACAAAAATAACTATTCATGTGCAAATGCCTAAAATATTTTTATGCATTTTCTAAGTAATAATCTAGAGTTAATCTTATAAGTTTTTATGCAGTTAAATTTAACAATCAAACTCACTAGGATCACGGTGCCGTGCCGTTGGGCTCCTGGTTCCTTAATTTTAATTCCCTGACATGGCACCACTCCGTCGGGTCCAGTCATCCATGGTTTCCATTCCTTGGCATGGTACCGCATCGTTGGGTCCTTGCGTCCATTCTTTCCGTTCTCGACAGGGTACCACATCGTCGGGCCCTTCTGCCACCATCTTTCCATTTTGACTTGCGGGAACTCTTGTAGGGATTTTAGGAATCGTTACCATCCATCCTCCGTCTACATGCTATCTAGGGACTAATGGCGCTGAGGAGTGAGTTTGTTCTCACTGCGCGCCCCTCAACTCGTACGTGACTAGCTCCGTCGTGGCCTACCTCGTACGCCCTCACACATTCCTCTTGAGCAAGCGGATCAGTGCTTATCTGCTCATGCGTGGTATTCTTGTCGGAATTCGACATCGTCGTCGCTCCCCCTATGTGTGATTTACCCGTACTCTACGACCCTTCATATTCCTTTGTGTGTCCTTCGGTGAATCGTTTCACCTGTCACTACACACATTTCTCACAAACATATATCATTATTTTATTGATTTACAATCAATCGTAACCATAAATATACTCAAAATAAAATCAAAGGATTATTTTATTAATGTTTCAAACAGTCAGGTCACTAAGCAAGTGCCCTCAATGTCTACAGTAGTCTAGGGGCACTACATACACCCCTACTTATTTAAAACTTCATCCCGAAGTTCATAATAAATGCAGAAAGCTATGACGCATCTCAGTTGCGTCCTTCCAAGTGACAGAGCTAGGACTGTAACTGTCCTGCTGTACTTTGACTTGATCAATCAAGGATAAGCATTTAAGCAAGAACTAATCAATCAATTATCCCACTCCACACATATAATTTAATTCATTAATTCATTTATCAACTATAGTCATGCACATTATCAGGTGATTCTCCCTTATTAAGACACATCCTAACTCGAAGGGCCACTTTGTTGAAGTCTGTTCCGTCGAGTCACTCGACAGGTGCCCTTAAAGTCCACAATCATTTTAGGGCATTACATACACCCCCTCTTGTATAGAAATTCATCCTGAAGTTTAAATTTTTGTTCTCGTACTTATGAAACTAGGCTTAACTTTTAATTTCCTATTCTCATCTTCTTGTCATTCTCTTCTATGTTTCTCCAACAATCAAGGATTTAAGCACTAGTGACTCTAATCGTAAATTTTCTTTTTCATCCAACATGGTTCCAATACATCCTTATGAACTCAATCATAACAAGCGTATTGTAAATCCAATAATGCCTTCATAATTGTCAATACCAACCTAGATCTGCGAAGGTCTATGACATCCAAACTTAATTACAAGCTATACAGCATCAATAGCCACCCATTAGTTAGTAAATCACCATCAAGAAAGACTCCAAATATATTTGGTCATTCTTCCCTCCAAGACGAGAAGGTAAACATCATAACATATTTTGTCAATCGAAGATGGGTAAGACATGGCCGTGTTTTTAACAAATCAAGAGAGAGAGACCCTCAAATAATTCAAAACCAATTTCCATAAGGTTACTTCCAAAAACCCTTAAATGTTGGTTCTCAAATCGATAAGATTCCTAGGGTCGTAACTTAGTGACTTATTCGACCATATAATCTAGTCCTTTCATCATGTTCAAGTCAATGATCTTATCAAGAACTCTCATCCTTTCGCAATTTCTGTTGTCATAGAACCTCTTCAATAGACTCTTCAAGTTGCACGAGATGTGTTTTCTTAACCTCAATGAGTTCCATCTTGGGGCTAGTTATCTTTTCATGTAAGTTTGACCATGTCCTCTTGTTAGTTGTATTATGTTCAACTTGTCGTGATGATCATCTCCATATTTCATTTTACAAAAATCGTTTTTGTTTGAGTCCTTCGGCATGTTAGCCAATTTATCTTTTCCATTACAAGGTCATGATCAACTTAAGGGTGTAGCTTCCTTTTGTTCATTTTTAGTCATACTGAAAAATCAGTGAATTCTCTGACATATATGATTAGTCAATTCCTTCCATAAACATGATTTCATTCTATTATATAATTTTACATGCATGATACAAGGTTATTAAAACATATTATATAAACTCTCTTACTTTTTCACAATCATACTCATAACTTAAATCATAATAATTGTAAACCTTTTGAAGTAATACATTATCCCTTCACCTAAATCCTGTCATCACCTAGTGAAATATAAAATAAAATATTACATCCCCAATCCACTAGTTCTTACCATCACATAAATACATAAAAATTAGAATAATAACCAATCTTCCCATCCATGCTAAGAGGGTTATGACATATAACCAGAAATAACTTTTCTTGTACTTCTAATTATTCCATAAATGTAGTAAAGCTTTATACGTCCATACCAAGCAATGTTATTTCACAAATGAATTGTTAATTAAAAAGGGATGATAATATCTATCAACTATTTCCTACCATCACATAACCTTACATTATAAATATAACTATATTGTTAACTATTCAAGCATTCGTCTATACCTTATATATTCTATTCCTTAACTTTTTCTTATATTTCGCATAGGATAAAGAAAGAAACTTTAGAATAAGGTCACAACGTAGACTATATTTTTCCCAATACATCTCAATTGAAAATGGTATAGAAGTGATGCGTCCTTCTTCTTCTTCTATTTATTTATTTATTTACAAAATCATTTAAATTCTATCTTGGCATGCCTCCCACTTGGCTTTATGGGTATTAACCTTACTTATCTCTTCAAGATATTTCATATACTATAACATAACTTATAACTTATTGTTTAGGAGTATTACTCATATTGTAAGCCTATCTTCCAGATGTATTCGACGGGAAATTAACTATAACCTGAGTTGATTCCATAAATTGTGCTATAGTAAATTTACAAGGTACAGTAAACCATTTTTCAACTACTAGATCTATGACTCGGCTATAAATTTATTCAATGGATTGGAATTGCTGGAGATATAACCGTCACAAACTGGAAGTGAACAATCAAATGTTTCAAAGCATCATGAATATAAATGATAAAACTGAGACTTAAATTTAATACCTCAAATCTATCTATGCCTAACTAATATGTCTCTAATGCATCCCTCCTATTTAAAATTCATAACAACATCTTTTATAATATGAATTATTTAATTTCTTCATAATTTAAGTTTCCTAATATCTAATCTCTTCAAGCATAACCTACTATAACCTTCCTTACCTTTTAAATTAAAAAATACAAAATAAAAAATTTAAAATCTATAACGCAATCCTTTCATTCAACCAGTATATAATTATGTAATAATTTAATACTCAACTTCATCTCAATAGCATATAAGTACATGTATAACTTTAATTCGACATTGGTATTTATATTTTATCCTTTTGACAATTAATAAAGACATAATTTGTTTGCTTTTATTAAACGATCACATGCGTATGGAGTTGTATTCAACAAATGTAATCACCTACTTAACTCGAGTAACCAGTGGGATAACCAGTGGGATTTAGTGGAGTCTTCAATCATTAATTTAATGAACCAACGGTGGTAGGTGATCTAGGAAATGTAAATGCTGAGGCTGAGAGTCTAGAGCTTGCGGTTGACGAGGTCAGTTAAGAGATGGATCTCTTGTTTCAAGGGGACTCAAGCGAAGTTACACTATCTATCAAATTCGAAGAAGGGCACATAACTATTGATGGGTTAACAGGGAAGAAGGTATTAATTAAAAATCCTACGGAATAATATATCGACTAACTTTCAACAGAGATAATACATTCACCTATAATCTTTACTGGAAGTGAAATATCAATTGCATTCAACAGGATATATAATGCATCCATTTATAAGATTACAGAAAGAAAATATCGATTATACATACTTCCATTTATTAATCCACCCATCGGTAATTCCAAGTAGCATTGTTGATTGTCAAACGGCTCAGGATGCATTATTTGTGACGCCTACCACCAGGATTACTACGATCCTCAACAGATCCCTGACCGATGCTTCCGGGATCGTAGGACGCGGGCTTCATAAAAATCGTGATCGCATATCTCTGCGAATCCTGCATCACTCTCTTGAAGACAGGGTTTTTGATAATTAAATGATGGACATAGTGGGTCTGATACCCATGTGTACAGTGCAGAGGTTTATGCGCTTTGTGCACTGTGCGATTTCTTCAATATTTCAATTAATACAGAAGGCCGCAAATCGACCAAGTCTTTTAGTTACACCAGGCTTAAGAGAGTACAGCTGGCGTTTTAAAATCGATTTTAAAAGCACAGATAAGTGGGAATGCATTTGTTTAATCTACGAAATTCAGATCTTCTTTTAATTTATATATATATATACACTACACATGAAGAAATCACAACCTAGATTCGGATCATGAGTATTATAACTTACCCAGAAAATAAATTTATATTACAGCATATAACATAAAGAAATGAATTAAATAAACTCTCAATAAAACAACCACTGCCATTTTATATGGGCAGTCAGGATTCGACTTAACCACAATCAACAAAGAATCACGTAACGGGGCAGTTCTTATGGCATTCTCATCTCTTTTTCCAATGGCTTGTGGGAGCTTCTGTTTAGTATATAACTGATCTGGCATATTGAGAATTTACAAATCTCGTCATGGTAATGAAGCATTTTCGGACTATTTGCAGGTAACGTTAGTTCAGGAAATCTATGTTTATGTTAATCAATTCTTTTGTCCATACTAAAAAAATGAGAATGAGGAGCTCATACAGCTTATACTAAAAAATGAGAATGAGGAACTCGTAAAGCTTAAATCATTGATCATTAAGCTTTATTTTCATTTATTGCGGAGACCATTTCTGTTTTTTTTTTAAGAGTAAATTAAAATATCTAGGAAACATCTTCGGGGAAGATTAAATTATTATCATTTTTAAAACAGATTTGTAATGAGTTTGCCATGAAACAAGATGAGAAAGCCAAAGACTCTTTATAGTTTTGAAATTTCAATTCATAATGATTTTGTTTCTTCTACTTATGTGCAGGACTATAAATGCACTATACGGCACTGAGGATGAAGAAGAGGATATATTTCATAAATTTAAAGATTTTTAAACACCGTAAAAAGGAATCCAATCTATGTTGAACACATAGAGACCCATGCTCTCCTTACGGTTGGGAGTGTGAAACCTTACACAAAATATTCTCTGGACCCCATAAATATACCAGAACCATAGCTCGAATTTAGATGATATAATGATCACATAATACTGGTTATGCTAAGTGTGTACAGAAACCCGTGATCTCAAGGAGACTAGACAGTGTTTGAATGGAGATCGCACAGCCAGAAGAAGAAAATAAATAGGAATTATAACAACCACAGATTCAAGATTTACGAATAACAAGGATAGTTTCGCACCTACGCAATGATCATCCGCTTGATAACACACATGAACGAGATCTGCCATTTCAAGTTCGTGACCAATTAATAAAACCCTTCTTTTTTTATTTTTATTTTGTTTAAATATAGGACGGAATGAATCGAGCTTCTGGTGATTATCTTATACAGAAAAAGATAACTGAAAACGCAGAATGACTACGGTTTGACCATAAATATTTGGCGATTAACTTGTACAGAGGAGGATAAATACTAAGGTTAATATGCGTAGAAGCTCATCTTATACAGAAAAAGATAACTGAAAACGTAGAATGATTATGATTTGACCATAAATATTTGGCGATTAACTTGTACAGAGGAGGATAAATACTAAGGTTAATACGCGTAGAAGCTCAATGCTACTTTATATCTGAAATCAAATTTTTAGTAGAGATCAAATCAGGGAACAAGATGGTTGGGAAGATTTGGAATGGAACATGATCATAGGCAGAGATCGCTTTAATCTCAGCACGGATTAAACAGATTTGAAATAGACATAAATCCACAGGTAGAAATCATTGCGAAGAAAACAGAGTTCGGATGATCTGTACATGGTATCCATGGGAAAGAAATTCATAATACACCCAAGATAAGGGTAACATAAATGCGGAAGAGGATAAATGAATACCCCACAGAGTTTAGATAATTTGCAGAGTTTAAATGGAAATTACAGAGTTCAAAGTGGATTCGAAATCAGAGGTTAAATTAGAGCATCAATATGGCGGGAGTTACATTCGTCGTCTACCGAAGTCTTTACAGAATGGAATCGATAACAGCACAGACTAAGAAATTCATGGATCTCAGAATATATAAAAAAAAAAAATACTAGTTTACCAATTTTCGTAGCAGAAACAAGAATAGATGGATCTTAAAATCATTCATCGACTCAGGAAGTATAGTATTTCGGATATCATTTTCATAGCAGAAAGAAAAAAAAATAACTAAATTTGCAGATCCCAGAAAATAAATTATTCATTCACTAATTTCATAACAGAAATA
Source organism: Larix kaempferi (assembly GCA_027924585.1). NCBI lineage: Eukaryota > Viridiplantae > Streptophyta > Pinopsida > Pinales > Pinaceae > Larix > Larix kaempferi. The sequence goes on from BSBM01002665.1 coordinate 8,976, forward strand.
CAATTTCCTAGATCTCACAAATTTCACATCGACTGAGTAAATATAATGATTTGAATATAAATTTCAAGCAGAAATGGAAATATGATATATTTAGTAAAATAGAACCTGTAGAATAGTTGTTCCAATCAAAGACGAAATTCCTCCAATGTTGCAGCTCCAATTCCATCGTCTTTCACAACGATCACCGATGAACCCCTAAAAAAAAAAATGAGTCCGGTGCCCTCAAGGCTCGACCGGCTCTGATACCAAATGTAGGACCCCTCCTTTAGGGTCCCCCCGAACTGAACCTGAAACTTTAACAACTTCATACAAACAAATTAGCCATCATAGTTATTGGAAAAATAAAATAAAAAGTGTGAATAACTTAACAAAAATAAGCAAAACCTTAACCTGTCAACCCGATCCAACTAGCCCATTGTCGTCCGCATCTTTCATAGGATCCCTCCAGAAAAAGCTCGTATAACCATAGGCGAAGAAACCGTTAGCTCCGCCACCCAACCATAGGCTCATGCTTTCAGTCGCATGGCCTCCCCCAAGCTTCGGGTCATAGAGCTCACACACATTTTTCAGAAATCCAGCTTGGGTTTCCCCTCCCCCCCATGATTTCTTAGCCAAACCCTTTAAATAGCAGCAAGTCTTTGAGGCACTCGAAAATTATGACAATCGTCCAAATTATGGGCCTCTTTCCCCTTCCCAATGTATTCCTTATAAAGGAAAGCCTCTTGCGACACATGTCGCTTCATGCACAATTATATAATTATTTTTAAATTTTAAAAGAAAACATTCACCCATCCAAGTGTCAACTTTTCTAGGAGATGCACCTAAATCCGTAGGTTTCCTCAAGTCTGTCCCCTAGCTACTTTAGTTAACTCCTAGCTTTTAGTTGACTAGGTGTCTAATCTTAGGATTCTATTTTGCTCCTAAATAATGATTTCTATTATTTTAAATGCTCAACAAAAATAACTATTCATGTGCAAATGCCTAAAATATTTTTATGCATTTGCTAAGTAATAATCTAGAGTTAATCTTATAAGTTTTTATGCAGCTAAATTTAACAATCAAACTCACTAGGATCACGGTGCCGCGTCGTTGGGCTCCTGGTTCCTTAATTTTAATTCCCTGACATGGCACCACTTCGTCAGGTCCATTCATCCATGGTTTCCATTCCTTGGCATGGTACCGCATCGTTGGGTCCTTGCGTCCATTCTTTCCGTTCTCGACAGGGTACCGCATCATCGGGCCCTTCTGCCACCATCTTTCTGTTTTAACTTGCGGGAACTCTTGTAGGGATTTTAGGAATCGTTACCATCCATCCTCCGTCTACATGCTATCTAGGGACTAATGGCGCTGAGGAGTGAGTCCATTCTCACTGCGCGCCCCTCAACTCGTATGTGACCAGCTCCGTCGTGGCCTACCTCGTACACCCTCACACATTCCTCTTGAGCAAGCGGATCAGTGCTTATCTGCTCATGCGTGGTATTCTTGTCGGAAGTCGACATCGTCGTCGCTCCCCCTGTGTGTGATTTACCCGTACTCTACGACCCTGCATATTCCTTTGTGTGTCCTTCGGTGAACCGTTTCACCTGTCGCTACACACATTTCTCACAAACATATATCATTATTTATTGATTTACAATCAATCGTAATCATAAATATTCTCAAAATAAAATCAAAGGATTATTTTATTGATGTTTCAAACAGTCGGGTCACTAAGCAAGTGCCCTCAATGTCTACAGTAGTCTAGGGGCACTACAACAACTAAGGTAGTCATAAAAGATGCTAATAGAGTAATTAAATTCAATTGAATAGAATTGTCAAGGATGACATAGTAGAGCTTGTAGGAAGTGGCCTAAAGAGGTGTAGAGAATATTCCATAAATAAATAAAGCTTGCACACAACCAAATATAAGAGAATGGAATATCATATGGTGGATGTTGAAGCCATTGGAAGATATTATAGAATTAAAGAAGAATGGACTATGGGAAGTAGTGCATATGAAGTTGGTTTGATATAAGTTACAATTGTATGAGTGTTGAAGAATAATGGAAGGTAAATTTAAACCCAGAATCATAATGGCTAGGAAAGGAATCAACGAATGAAATTTGAAGTGCCTGGAAATTAAGAAAAAGGGCTAAGTTGGGCTTGGATAGAAAATTTCTTAGGGAAATTGAATAGCAGTGCAAAGGTAAATTAGATACAGAGGAAACTCAATGAAGGAACACAACTGTGGTGAAAACATATGGGTTTGGAGTTTATCCCGAGACAACAAAGAAAGCTATCATAATTTATTACAAACTAAATGATACTAAGAAGTGTAAAAGAGAAACAAATGATGAATGGTCTAGTAAGACTATTGGGATGGTGATAAGCTTATGGATAAGATCATTTTTGTGGTGGGGTTGCAAACTATGCAAGTGGTTGAAAGTCAACTAAAGAAGAGTAATAGACATGATAATCTGAGTCAAAAGTTGGTGAAATGGTGATGTATTTTTCCAGAAGACCAGTTGATCAGGTAACATCTGAGATTTCAATGGAAATCGTTTAGGTATGAATTATTTATATTTTTTGCATAAGTGCTGAAAAATGAATTGGGTAAGAATTTTATAGTGAACCAACCTGATTCAGACTACACACGAGCTATCTAAAGGACAAATAAGGATAATCCATAATCATGGTATCTTTTAAGGATTATAAAAATATACTTAAGTATAGTATTCTAGGAGATTACTTTGGATTGAAAAAATCATATATATAGATTGGTAGGTGAATATTAGAAATGAAACATACAATTTACTATTGAAACTTGTAAATTTTGGCAAATATTATGATAAAAAAATATATTTTATGTAAATATAGGCAATATTAGAGACTAAAAATGACCAAATAGAAAATTTATTTTTTGAAAAAAAACCCCAAACATAGCCAATTGGCAAAATTTCGCCCCTAAACATTTCCCTATCCATAATGGAATAAATATAATAAATATATTGAGTAACTTGAATATGATTATTGCAAAGTTGTGACAATGCCATACATATCGGAATCCTAAAGGAACTTTATGGTGACCATTAAAAAAGGAATTTGTCCCCTAGAATAATTAATAATTATTTATTATTTATATGTTAATATATTTATTATTTTGTAATATTATGTATTTTGTTTATTATATTGACTTCGTCTTCAGAAATTCTTTGTCCTCAAAGAATAATGATGAAGAATATTTGTGCCTTTTTGTAGGGACCCCCATTTGATCGGGTTGTCCCTAAAACTAAATTGAAACCCATCAACATAATATAATATAGATCTAAACTTATCGATGGTAGAAAACAAATATAAACAAAAAGATAAATTTACCTTAAGAAATTACAAGTGGAATCTCATACCTGTCAATCCGTCGATAGATCCTGCTGTTGAAGGTTTAGTCGTCGTCAACTGATCCCACTTGTTCTTTTGCCGTCCTCTTCACCCGTTGGATCCCTCCAACAAAGCTCATTTAACCGTAGGCGAAGCAACCGTTAGCTTTGCCACCCAACTATATGCTTATGCTTTCATTCGCATCACCACCCCCGAGCTTCGGGGTCGTAGAGCTCACACACAAAAACCTAGAGACCAAGAAGTGGGATTGCCCCCCACCAAGATCTCTTTCCAAACTCCAATATTAGAAAATCAATGAATTGCACACACATTACTATAACCATCTAGCCCTAGGGTCCCTTTTCATTTCCTCAAGCCCTCCTTAAATAGGAAAATTCATTGCGACACATGTCGCTTCATGCAAAAATGCCTAATTTTTAATTATTCAAATGTAATTTAGCTCACCCATCCATGTGTCCTATTTACAAGAGGGTGCACCTACATTCCTAAATTTACTCAAGTTTGTCCCTCTTGATGTTCAATCTAGTTTCTATTTTTGTGGGTGCAAGTGGTGTTAACTAAATACTAAAGCTTAGTATTCCATTTTCTCCTAAAACAATATTTTCTATTATTTTAATTACCAACAATGCATTTCATGTGCAAATAGCCTAGATGCAATTATAAATTTTTATGCATAATGTTCATCAATTATTTCCATCTAGCATCTTCTTACCATGGTACCACACCGTCGGGTCCATTCGTCTTTCATTTCCTTTTATCGACAAGGTACCACATCATCGGGTCCTTTCATCCGTCATTTCCATTTATTGACAAGGTACCACATCGTCGGGTCCTTTCGTCCATCCTTTCCATTTATCGAAAAGGTACCACATCGTCGGGTCCTTTCATCAATATCTCTTTGTTGCATCTAATTTGCAGGAACTTCATGTAGGGATTTAGGATCCATTACCTTCAATCCTTTGTCTACATGTTGTTGGAGACTAATGGCGTTGAGGAGTAAGTCTATTCTTACTGTGTGCCCCCCAACTCGTACGTGACTAACTTAGTCATGGTCCACTTCGCACAACTTCATGCATCCCCGACTAAGAGACTAAGGGATTTTGAACTTGGCCATGGAATTCTGTAGGAAGTCGACACCATCACCATTCTTCCATGTGTGATTTATTCATACTCTACGAACCCCCTTATTTCCTTTGTGAGTCTTTTGGTGAACCGTTTCACCTGTCGCTACACACATGCTCAAAAGCACACATTAATAGCTCTATTCTCATTTGTCATAACCTATTTTGTAATCTGTAAGCCGTATAGCTATCATATCTTCCATAAAATGGCTAAAAATTAAGAAAGCATACATTATATTCATCAGTTTCAGATAAAGTATCTAATTCCACAAATTTATATTTAATCCATTGTATTCATGAAACTTGTAATCTTGCACATATTCAGGTTTTCCTCAATCGTTAAGACATAAAAATACCACTTATCAAAGTTTGCTCAGTCGGGTCACTTGACAGGTGCCCTTGGAGTCCACAGTCATTCTAAGGGCATTACATACACCCCCTCTTATATAGAACTTCGTCTTGAAGTTAATTTTTGTTCTCGTACTTTGATGCTGGTCTTTACTTTAATTTCCTAATCTAATCTTTTTGTCATTCTCTTTATTTTTTTTTCAAACAATCATGGCCATAAGCACTAGTGATTCTAATCATAAGTTTTATTTTTCATCCAATATGTTTCCAATACCTCCTCAGGAACTGAATCGTAACTTCGTATAATATTAATCCGATAATACATTCAATAGTTGTTAGTCCCAACTAGATTTCCTATATCTCTTATTCATTGACGAAGGCCCACGATGTCCAAATTTTCAACAAGCTGCATTGCGTCAATAGCCACCCAAAAGTTTATCAAAACATAACAAATCCAAGCAAGGTTTCAAATCTATTTGGTTATCCTCCCTTCAAGACAAGAAGGTAAATGGGTGAAAACATGAAGTTGGGAAACAATTTTGGCTTGTTTTTTACGAACAAAACTACTAATTTTTTATGTTTTTCAACTTCGACCTCTTCAAACCCATATCTCCCTTAGTAATTTCAACTTGAAGTAAACAAAAAGGTTTTACAGAATTGAATTAGATTTCCACTCATCTTTTTTTAAATTTTTTTTATGGACATATCGTGGGACAAATTTGTTGTCAACCAACGACATATACTTGAGAATTTTAGGTATGGATAATGAGTGACTTGTGTTGACGACATTTTTTTGATATATGGTTATTCATTTTAGGGAAAACAATTGTAGGCTCATAATCTACACACACTAAACTTGATCTTGGACTATATTTTGAGTTTTTTAAGACTTAGGAACTATTTTTTATTATTTATCAAAACAACGTATGTTCAAAAAATGGTGCATTATCGATACATGTTTTTGTCTTCACGTTTTCTTTCAAATGTTACTCTTATCAAACAAACTAAAATCAATCCATTGAAGAGGACACTTCAAGGAACATCCTTATTTTTTTTTTTTTTTAAATTTGGCTTCATCATTGTGATGATATTGAATTTTCATTGTGACTGATTTTTCAGTCACTTAATATTTTAATGATAAAGTTTGGTAAAAAAATAGTAATCCTAAATGAAATTGAAACAAAACTTTTTTACTAGAAAGTAGATTGAATGATGAATCTACTGGTATAAACTCCGACATGTAAATCTCATGTTTTGCAGTGGTCCGACCTTATTAAAGTGACACATTTCTAAATTCTGTAGAAATGGTGCTGGAATTGTTGACCAAAAACTCTCGGCCCAGAAAATATCTTGGGCGAGAGATTTAAAATTTCTCGAGCGAGAAGTTTCCCACTCCAAAATTAACCTAGATTTAATGAAAACCCTCGGCTGAAAGCTACTTTTAACTCTCGTCCTAGAGTTTATAACACTCCTTGCTGGAGAGTTTTGTTACATAATGCCCCAAGAATCTTTTAGGGGTCGACACATTAAATATTAAATTCCCGTGATATTCGGACGGGATGCCCGTGTTTCTCGATCGAGAGGTGTATATATAATCTCTTGGCCGAGATAGTTTTCCAAATTATTTCATCCGAGGATGTTTTCAGCCGAGCTTCTGTTTTTAGCCGAGGTTTTTTTCAGTCGAGAATTTGTTTAGAGATGAGATTTACTTATCCGCTAAGAGTTTGCATGATCTTTACTCTTTTCAGGAGGGAGGTGGCATATTCTGTACTTTTTTTCAGCCGAGATTTCGCACTATCCAAGTTCACACATTTGAAGGCAAGGACATTTCATAAGGCCACAAAGACATTTTTCTTAACAAGGTATTTTCTTTATAAGGTATAAGAGCATTTTTATTTATAAGAGCATAAGGACATTTTTTCTTATAAGGTAGAGCATTGTAATTTCAGATGATTTTTATCATTCACCCATTAAGTGTTAAATTTTGAGCATTAATTCACAATAATCTAGGATCTTTATTGAGAGAATAACATATACAGTATATCAATGCATGACAATCATAATAAGCATGACAAGCATCACAAGAATCAAAAGCATGAGAGACAAGAGACACAGAGTTTCCATGGGGAAAACCCTAAGGTGAAAAACCCCACAACTTCCTCAGAGATAGAGAGAGCAATGGGTCAACCAAAGTACAACCAAAATACATTGAGATAGTCTCCTAGTAGCAGATGATCTTCCTCCTCACTAGTGTGCCACTTTCTGAGTGAGAGTGAGATACTTTTCCAAGTGATCTAAATAGAGATCACCTGATCTCTATTTATACTAATCTGTTTTCCTAGTGACATTATGGGGCCGACTTGTCTAGCTAGGTACATCCACAATATAATATATATTTCAGGGCTGACCCCACACATGGTGGTCTAATAACCCATCGACAAGTACACACACTTGCGACACTTGTCAATCCACATGACGACACTTCCTTATAGAGGAATAACACATCTCTAATAAGGGTACAATAAATATATATGAAATACATAGATGAAATACATTCCGAAGTTACATATACATCAACACTCCCTCTTAACTAGGAAGGTATTTCTTGACACAGATCTCCTAGACAAGTCTTCTTCTCGGGATCATTGTCATTGATGCATCGTCATCATCATTGTCGCTGCTGCTGCTATCTCAACCAATCTTTGACTCTACTCGTCATAAGAAGTTCTACAGAGCTAGTCCTTTTTCATACTGGATGTAGGCCCACCACCTGCAGGTCTTCATAATCAATGGTCATACTGTGGAAATCTTAGGACTTATTACGTGTGTCACAAAACCTTAAAAGAGTCTCTTGACTAGCAAGAACCCTAAAGAGGATCTGAGGCCTTTTTCATCCTGTCCAGATCTCCAGGACTTATTACATGTGACCCCACCACAAAACCTCAAAAGAGAATCCCAGGACTGATCATGAGCACAAGGCTCAACCTATCGGATCTCCCAGGGCACAAATTACATGTGGTCACCACAAAACCTCGAAAGAGCATCCCAGGACTGATTACGAGCACAAGGCTCAACCTATCGGATCTCCCAGGGCACAAATTACATGTGTTCATGGAAAAACCTCGAAAGAGCATCCCAGGACTGATTACGAGCACACGGCTCAACCTATCGGATCTCCCATAGGACAAAACCTCAAAAGAGCATCTGCCAGATATCCCAGGGCACAAATTACATGCCATAGGCAAAACCTTGAAAGACTATCTGCAGATCTCCCAGCGCACAAATTATATGTCCTCCCAAGCAAAACCTCGAAAGATCATTTGCCAGATATCCCAGGGTACAAATTACATGCCATAGGAAAAACCTCGAAAGACTATATGCAAATCTCCCAGGGCACAAATTATATGCTTATCTGCACAACCTGTTCCATGACCACAGAGTATCAACCTGATACTCACCATACATCATCCTGATGTACACATGATCATCCCAATCATCACTGCAACATCCTGCTACATGTCATCTGAAGCAACATCCTGAAGCTCATCATCCATGATCATCCTGATCATATAATGCATCTACCTGATGCATACCAAGTATCTACCTGATACATATCATCATACATGATCCACCTGATATAAATACAAATATATTATACATATCACCATACATGATCCACCTGATCATACAATGTATCCACCTAATACATATACATATAAATGGTCCAAGCATCCAACATGATGCTTATACAAAATACATACACATGATCCAACTGATCATATCCAGCATCTAACATGATGCATACATACATATATAAAAATGATCCAACTGATCATATCCAAGCAGAAACCAGAACATCATCCTGATGATCGTCATCAGCTCTTACATCCATAGCCATGTGAAGGATCCTCCTTCCAACATGCTTGGAATGGCTTCAGCAAATGTGTCCATCACTTCTTCCTCGAAGTGTCCTCGATCTGAAGAATGCCAAGCCTCTCTCTGAAGTACTCGAACTTCACCCTGGCTAGTGGCTTCGTCAACACATCTGCAATCTGCTCATCCGTCGCAACATACAGAAGGTTCACAACTCCTCTCTACACCATATCCATGATATAGTGATATTTGATCTCTATGTGTTTTGACCTATCATGAAACACTGGGTTCTTGGAAAGCTTCACACAACTTTGGTTATCACAGAAGATACCAGTAGCATCCAACGGGAGATCAAATAACTCAGACAGTAGCTTCCGTAGCCATACAGCCTCACAACTAGCTGAACAGGCTGCAACATACTCTGCCTCAGCTGTACTCAGTGCTACACAGGACTGCTTCCTGCTAAACCAAGAGATCACACCTGATCCCATACTGAAGTAGCACCCAGATGTGCTCTTCCTATCTACAACACTTCCATCCCAATCTGAATCAACATAACCCTGCAGGTTAAACTTTTGATTGGCCTCATACTTGAGCCCATAATCCACTATACCCTTCAGGTACCTCAGAACATGCTTTACATCAACTAGATGAACACTCCTTGGATCTATTAGGAACTAACTCAATGTGTTCACCGCAAAGCAAATATCTGGTCTCGTGTTCGTCAGGTACATCAAGGACCCAATCATCTGACGATACATAGAGACATCAACCGGCTCAGATGAAGCATCACATAGAAGCTTCATATTCAATGCCATAGGTGTGGCCATGGCCTTGCAATCCATCATCCCAAATCTCTTCAGGATATCTACTATGTACTTCCCTTGACCAAGGAAGATCCCACCTGCACTTTGCCACACCTCCATACCTAGGAAATAATGCATCATTCCTAAATCTTTCATATCGAATTCAGCGGCAAGCTTCCTCTTCGTATCTACAATCAGTGTGTCATCTCCTGTTACAAATAAGTCATCCACATACAGGAGTAGAATCACAGGATTTCCTTCCTCAACCTTGTAGTAGAGGTTGGAATCCGCTTTAATCTTGGTAAAGCCCAAACTAGATAGGAAACTGTCCATCCTACCATACCAGGTTCTGGGAGCTTGTTTCAAGCCAGACAAATCTTTCTTCAAACTGCACACATATGACTCCCTGTCATGTATTTCAAAACCGAGTGGCTGCTCTACCATTCAAGAAAATAGTCTTGACATCCATCTGGTGTATTTTTCATTTCATTGCTGCAGCCAGGGAAAGTACTGTTCTGATGGAAGTATACCTGGCTACAGGTGCAAAAGTTTCTTCATAATCTATTCCCTCTTTCTGAGAGAAGCCACGAGCTACGAATCTTGCTTTGTATTTCTCTACACTACCATCTGCAGCATGCTTGATTTTGTAGATCCATTTAGAAGTCACAACAGACTTCTCTTTAGGTCTTGGTAAAACATCCCAAACATCATTCTTCATTATTGATTGGTATTCCTCAACCATGGCATCCTTCCGTTCTTTCTTTTCTGCTGCTTCTTCATAACTGGAAGGCTCTTTGTTCATAATGTCACAGAGTAAAGCAACATAGCTGGTATGTGATTTGGTTCTCTTCTTTGCTCTGTGTTCTTCATCTGGAATGCCAAATATTTCTACATCTTGAATGAGCTCTCTAGCCCATGCAGGTTTCCTCTTGTGAGAGTTATCCTCACGCAGTGGATCTACAGGTTCTTGCCGATCTTCAAACTCACGAACAACTTCTGGAATTACTTCAGTCATGGTAGTGTCTTGAAATCTAGTTTCCTTAGGTTCTTCACAAATTTCGATAGGTGCCTTCCTTGATTTGATGAATGCTGAGTTTTCATCAAATCTTACATCCCCGCTAACATCAATCTTCTTGAACCCTGGAAAGTATATTCTGTAAGCCTTCGAGCTTTCACTGTAACCCACAAAGATACCCTTCTTTCCTGAAGGATCTAGTTTAGTCCTCTTTTCCTTTGGAACATGAGTGTATACTAGACAACCAAATATTCTGAGATGACTGACTTCAGGTTTCTTACCAGAAAAGACCTCTTCTAGTGTCTTGTTGTCCAATATCTTGTGGGGTGTTCTGTTCTGCACATATACAGCTGTTCTAGCTGCTTCTGCGCATAGATGCATAGGCAGATCCTGGTCATGCAGCATTGCCCTTGCTGCTTCCATGATAGTTCTGTTCTTCCTTTCTGCAACTCCATTCTGTTGAGGATTATAAGGAGTAGTCAACTCCCGCTTAATCCCTGAATCACTACAAAGCTTCTTGAAGTCACCTGAGGTGAATTCTCCACCATTGTCGGATCTGAATGTTTTGATCCTCTTGTCAGTTTGATTCTCCATCAAGGTTTTGAATTCCTTGAACTTATCAAACACCTCATTTTTGTTCTTCAAGAAGTATACCCAAGTCTTCCTGGAGAAGTCATCAATAAATGAGACATAATAAACATACCCACTCAGAGAACTGGATGACATAGGACCACATACATATGAGTGGATGATTTCGACGATATTTTTTTCCTTGCTTTCACTGCTTGGGAAAGCCTTCTTAATGTTCTTACCTTTTGCACATCCTTTGCAAACACCTTCATGTTTGGTCTTGATTTCATGAAGACCCTCTATAGCCTTGCTTGCAATTGCAAGTGCCCTATAGTGCATATGAGCAAGTCTTCTCTTTGCCTTGACCAAGTTCTTCTTATGCAATACCTTGGCCTATTCATCCTCTGGGATAGGGATGTCTTCTTTTACATATGAGTCCAACTCATTCTCTTCCAAGATTAACCCAATCCTATACTTCCAAGCTTGGAAGTTATCAGCTCCTTCAAGCTTATCCGCAAGCTTAGTGTGGTGAGACATCTTAACGAGTATTTAAAATGGAAATAGAAAAGATTTAGGTCTTACCACTTGAAATGCTGAAAACTGGATCTCGTCGTGGATTAGGGTTTGTCGGAAAAACCCTAAAAATTCAAAATGTGAATTTCAATTTTCTGAAAGGATAGAAAGATGCGCCTTGATGATCTGATCAGCCTGGTGTATTCAGAATTTGAGATCAGCAAAGGTTTTCCCTTCAGATTTGCCTTTTTGTCCTCCCGGGTTCACTAGGGAGAGCCCTGAATTAAGGTTTGAGTTTCCCGGAGATCTACCCAACTAAAAATCTCGATCCAAAGCTCTAAACTTCGATTTTTTCAAGGAGCTTCCAGCTATGTCTTTAGATTTCAGAAATTCCTATTTTTATGGAAACCCTAATTTTTAGGGCCAAATTTGAAAATGCTCGGAATTGAATTCTGATTGGACAGATAGATGCACCTTGATGAGTAGAGTCAATATACTATACTGCTTTTCCGAAAACTATGGAGAGAAACCCAATAAACAAGGAACTCAAGTTTTCGTCACTGCAAAATGTCTTCTTCTCAGGTTAGCTCTAATACCATGTTAAATTTTGAGCATTAATTCACAATACTCTAGGATCTTTACTGAGAGAATAACATATACAGTATATCAATACATGACAATCACAATAATCATGACAAGCATCACAAGAATCAAAAGCATGAGAGACAAGAGACACAGAGTTTCCGTGGGGAAAACGCTAAGGTGAAAAACCCCACAACTTCCTCAGAGATAGAGAGAGCAATGGCTCAACCAAAGTACAACCAAAATACACTGAGATAGTCTCCTAGTAGCAGATGATCCTCCTCCTCACTAGTGCGCCACTTTCTAAGTGAGAGTGAGATACTTTTCTGAGTGATCTAAATAGAGATCACCTGATCTCTATTTATACTAATTTGTTTGCCCAGTGACCTTAAGGGGCCGACTTGTCTAGCTAGGTACATCCAAAATATAATATATATTTCAGGGCCGACCCCACACATGGTGGTCTAATAACCCATCGGCAAGTACACACACTTGCGACACTTGTCAATCCACATGACGACACTTCCTTATAGAGGAATAACACATCTCTAATAAGGGTACAATAAATATATATGAGATACATAGATGAAATACATTCCGAAGTTACATATACATCAACATTAAGTACGGCATGCATTTTCCCAAGGCCACCTGAACTAGTTTTCCTTTGTCATTACTGAACTCCTTTGACATCAATGACAATCACATTCAACAATTTGGTAAATTTTTCGTACAAGAATGCTCAGCATATTACTCTTGTTGGGGCAATACTGTTCTTTATTTTTAGCATATAACTCTCAATTCTCATATATTTTCATGCATTGGATTTTAGGTTTTTAATTCTTTCAACATGGGAAACCGAAAGAAACGTAAAAAAAAATATGATCACACCAGAGCTAATGAAGAGGCAAGGAAAGAGAGGTCCCGTGTTTCTATGAGAAATTCAAGAGAAAAAAGAGCAGGGGAAAGAAACGTGGAGGCACATGGTGGTGACGAAGAAATTGTAAGTGTGAATGCACATGGAGGTGATGAAGAAATGCAAAATGTGAATGCACATGGTGGTGATGAAGGAATGCAAATAGTCGAGGATCATGTTGATGAAGGAAATGAGGAACATGGAGGTGACAAGGAAATGACAAATGTGGAGCAAACTATTGGTGAGTAAATAATTTTTTATATGTTTATCATTTACTTTATAATACTTGAGTATATATATATATTTGATTTGAAAGTGAACACAATCTTATAAATTTATATTTATTTTTATGCAGGTTCGACATCCAACATACAACATCCTACCACAGTTACCGATTTACAGAGATTAACTGGAAGCTACAACAATATCGTCATTGATGATAATTTTTTGGAGAATTTGGATTCAAGTAAAATTGAAGAAATGGGACCTCAGATGCCTGATTGTACAGCTCGTTATAGAGCAGATAAGATAGTCAAAAAATATTTTGAAGGTATTGCTGTCATAGAACAAACTCAATTGTTGCATAAATCATTAAAGCAAAAATGTCTAAGAGATGCAATTACATTATTGGGAATTCAAAGTGCCGAAGAGGCTAAATCAAATCAGATTGTATCACAAAATCTGACCTTGTTCCTTGCATCACTTGCAAGAAAACGATCTCATAATATCATGCTTGCTCATAAAGCAATTCTAATAGGGGTTGTGGTGAAAAACACTACAACTAGTCGTTTGTTGTCTATGACAGCAAGAATGTAAAAAACATCAAGAAAAATTTTATGGAAGCGTAAAAATCTTCGGGTTTAGTTAGATGAGGATGATGAAGTTGCATGTTGGGGTGTTATCTGTAGGCAACCTTATCATGATAGAATTCCGGATAATGTGAGGGACATGGTGAAAGAGTTTTGGCATGTAAAATCGCATGTCTTACCAAATGAAAAGGATGTTGTGCGACGTCGTATATTGAAAGGAAACTATGAAGCTCACGCCAAACACATATCATCGATCACTCAAGTGGAAATGTTCAAAACTTTTATGGAGAGTAATGTTGATGTGAAGATTTCCCTTAGCACATTTGTGAAGCTTAAACCATGCTATGTCAGGCCCATCGTTGTTCGCAACACATGTTGTTGTCGATACCATGTAGAATTCGAATTATATTATGAGACATTTCTAACTTTTGGCATGCAATGTTGGCCAAATAACTCCTCTCCTTCGAGTGTTCGTGAATTTGTATCTAAAATATTATGTGCGCGAGTGAATGATCAAGTATTCCATAAGAAACAATGCGTCGGAGGTAAAAAATGTGAGGAATGTTATGATTTGGCCCTTTTTAATGCTAACTACCCCATTGATGCAAACGATCCTCAATTGTCAAATCGCATTGTGAAATGCAAGAGATATGTTAATGTTGATTATATTGCAATTATAGATTCAATGACAACATCAAGAAAGCTTAATTTAGTTAAAGTGATATCTCTTTGACAGATTTTATGAATTTGTTCAGGGATCAAAGATATAAATATATCAAGCACTCTCACTCAGCATGATGGTAGGACCTACAGTTCAAGCAATCATGAGATGTATTTCCAAAAGGGACAATATTATCCATTGTCGATTTCACAGAAAATTACACTTTCAATCCGCAAAAGGAGGTACAGAGTGAGTATTATCATCCAGATCAGGTATCTATACTTGTGCACATTACGTATAGACATGTAGAGCTTGATGTCGGTGGTTTTGATAGCAATGAAAGTAATTGTGAAGTGATTAAGGAGTATCATTTCTACATCAGTGACGACCGTACACATGATACATGTTTTGTCCAGCATTGTTTTGGTATGCTTTTTCAAGAATTAAAAAAGAAGAATGTTCACTTTTAAATAACATTGGGTGTGGTCAGATGGTTTTGCTTGTTAGTTTAAATCGGCACGATCATTCTTATGGTTGTATTGCCTTCATAGAAACATGGATGTTTGCCACACATGGAGCTTTTTTGAAACATGACATGGAAAAGGAGAACATGATGGTGCTGGAGCTTGCGTGAATTGTGCACTTATGAGATATCAAATGAATCACTTTGCTTCTCGCCTTGCAAATTCAAATGATGTTGTTAATTGGTGCAAACAAAATTTGAGCCATGAATTCAATGAAAGAGTGGGTAATGTGAGAAGGTTTTTCTAGAATATTGCAATGGGAAATGTTGACAGATCAATGCCACATAATTGTACTGCAATCCCAAAAACAAGGGGCTTGCACTCTAGTAGGAGTAAGAAAATGGAAAATATACACGCAATCGAGAAACGAAAGTACTCTTGATTCTGTCTTGCATGTATTGATGATGTAGAGTCTTTGGATGAGAGTCAAAACAAAACTAACAAATTTGTGCATGGAGACACCAAGAATTGACACCATTGCCCCCATTTGGAAATATCAGCAATGTAGAGCGCGACAATGAAGCGGTTGTGATTGAAAAAGATTATGATCGTGTTTTTGATTTGGTTAGAGAAGGTGATGTATTTGCAGTCATTGCACCAGCAGATAATCCAGAAAATGTGCATTATTATTTATTGAGATGCACTAGGTCGAAAAGCACGTTGATGCAAGAATTTAAAGACCCGTCAAATTATATGTATGCAGTGGGTTCAATGGTTTTAATGGGACATTTCTGTGCATAAGTAAGGAAATGTAAATACCATATTCTTTTTCATGACTGCGAGTCAGATGTTATATGTGCTCAATACAATCATTTGGTCATAGCATCCCGATTGCAGTTGAAGGTAGTGAAGAGTAGAAAAAATTCCAAGCATCGACAATGGAAATTTTTGATAGAAGATCATAATGCAGTTCTTGAAAATATGCCACCGTCACATTTCATATGATTCAAGAACACATCAAGGTTGACGAATGTTTTGTTTGATTCTAGGGTGGGTGGGTGGGTGGGGCCAAATGAGCTTCCACCTTCACGTAGTTGGCCTCATCAGTAGAGAATATATATAATTCTCGAAACTAAGAGAAGCTCTGTTTAACAACATATCCAATGATAACTCAAGGCTCATGCTGAACGGGAAACTTCACCATTATATGACAATGATTTCCAATCAACAGGAACATATGTCAATTTCAAGTTGAATTGTCCAATGAATATCATAAACTCTAGTCTCACATAGAATTTGAGAATTCATTATCAATATATTTGATAAATGACAAGGTGGATCTGGAATTTGCTTAGGATGCTTAAACAAGTGAGATGTGGCATCTTTAAGAGGATTCACGACAGTGCCAAATGAGTCTCATATTCCAAAAAGATATATATTGAAATTCTAGTAACAAATTCTAGTGATAATTCTTTTTGGAAGTTAACTTTGTGCTCAATTTTGTATTTAATGGTGAATTTGGTTACCAGACTTGCTTACCCATTCAATTTTTTATATATGTTTATCCTCCTTATCTCTTCAAAAATAGTAGAGATTATAGTGACAGTCTTTTAATTTGGGAGTTTACAAAATCATTTATCATCCTCCATAATCATCTGTTAACTCTTGAATTATATGGTCAAGGGTTATTTCATAGACACATGTGACCATTACTGACTATATAGAATCCACGAAACGAAATTATTTGTGGCCTTTACGAGAATTATTTCTTGGATTCATACAAAATTAAGGCAATGTGCTTAAGGAAAGTATGCCATTGCTAACACTAGTAATCTATGATGGGTTTAAAGTAGAGTGTTTAAGGAAAATATGTCACTATTAACACTAATAACCTTAGCAATGACCAATTGAAATATTGGCTTTCCTGAGAAATATTTCTTGAATTCATATATGGTTTTAAGGCAATGTGCTTAAGGAAAGTATGTCATTGTTAACACTAGTAACAAGTGGCCAATTGAGTATTGTCTTTCCCTAAGAAACAAGTGACATATTGAAACCACCCTTTAGTTCTAGAGTATGACATGCTTCCAATTAATCGTCCACAACTTTGCATGAATTTGTCAATAAAGAATCTTAGGGGCTCTTCTAGCTCATCTAACAAAAGTGTTAGTCTACCCCCTTTATAACAAGAGTGATAGAGTAATTTCAATTAGCATGATTTTAGTGGAATTCCAATAACATTTTTGGCCATTGCTTTAGCACAACAAACTCTATAGTATAGTGGGTGGGATGCAAATGCAAAAAATTATATATATATATATATATATATATATGGGAGAAAAACTATATTACAAAGAAAAATAGTAACAATGCATTAGATAATCATATCTATATTTTCCCTTAGTTCATTTTAATTCATTTCTATAACTTGGAGTTAATAAATGTGGAGACATTCATCCAACATGGTATTCAGGTTCCCCAACATGAACTCCAGCATATGTGGTAAAGAATGTAGGCTCATTGCAATTATCCACCCAATATTAAATCATCGAGAGTTGTCTTATATTATTCTTATATGATTATTATTCCAAAGGTGTAATTTTCATTTCTCAATTTAATAACTCCCTTAAATAGTTATATTGCCCATAAGCAATTATAGTAATGTAATTTGAGGAACTTACATCAAAATTGTGTTGCATATTGAAAATATTCATCCTTTATATTTGTATTGCTTCCAAGGATCTCATAAATGGTTACACAACTTGTTTTGCTTCAAAATCCCATATCCAAACTGATGCTAATAATATTAAGAGATGAACTACTTGTAGGATCCCAAAAGTGTGGTCATCTTAATTAGGATGCAGATCTGTAAAACTATTGTAGAGCATGAAATGCTGAAAATTTCCCATGAAAGTAGAACACTAAAGTTTAAAAGAATCTAAAATATTGTTATATAGTTGCTTCATAACCAACCTTCCATACCATGCTATAGACCAGCCCTCCATAACCAACTACTGCAGGAGGTTAAAACTTAATATCATTAGCACAAGTTACATATTAGATACCCATGAACATAAATTTGAACTAAAAAAAGACATCAAAAACTACAAAAGACATCCAACTAATACCACCATACATGAATTCTGTACACTGATAATGAGCATATGAAAACAAAAATTCCATATACAATAAACCCTTTTTCTGTAAAACAAAGAAGTTCATACACAGATAAGCATTGCAAAACTGTACAAGCTCCAAGCATATCGACCCTCATGAGTCTCTCCTCTTATTTACCAAAATATTACAATATATATAGGAAGAGGTGAGATCAGAAGTTTGTTTGTGTAGATCCACCTTTTAAGGTTTTGACTTCCAAAAATAGAAAAGCATATAATTGAAAATGATCTAGTCTAACTAAGTTTGACAAACGTCAAATTTAAACTAAGCTAGTCATCATATCAAAGTTTTCTAGTTGCCTCAGATCATGACTTCTGGCTGCATACAAAATTCTCGGCTGTCTCCATGTGCCTGAGCATCCGAATCACTACCCTTTTAAAAAAACTTATGGTTCTCCTCTGATATCAGTGTTTTGTTTGAATCTTCATTGCATTTCCAATCTTCTGCCTTGGGAAAAAACTGAGGAGATGTAGTATCTAATTTGTATTAATATAAGTTATGCCATTATGAATACCATGTACAAGTTCATTCCATGCCTTATCCAGCAATGAAACTTCAACATTGTCTGGCTGCACTTGAGCAAACATAACACTAGTCTTGCTTGACTACAAAAGACATTACCCTTGGCGCATGTGACCTTGTCCACCTATTCTCTTTGATTGGATTATTTATTTATTTTATTTCTGGTTTGAATATGGATTTCTGCAACAATGAGGTACTGAGAAACGTCATCATCTTAATATTTTTCATTCCCTCTTTATCAGAATCTTTGAGAGGCTTAAAACCAGAGGCCTTCGTCCAGGTTTCTAGGAGTTCAAGTATTGCTGATAATATTAACTTTTCCACTTCAAGTGACATTAACATATCCTCAATTGGCACATGCCCTGGCGATGATATCGACAAGAAGTTCCAATAAGAGGCATCTATGCAAATCGTCGTCCATGAATCCTTATAGAATATATGTGGCTTATTATTTTCACAAACTCTTGTTTCTGAAGTCAAACGACCTGCCCAACAAATCCAAATGCCCATATAAAATTCAAAATGGCTGTCGTCAGAAATGAACATTTTGTAAATATAATGATCCTTGAGACCTTGCAGAAAACCGGCCTACACTAGAACTATCAACCAAATAATTTACAAAATCATACATCATGTCAAGATTTCCAAACAAAATATAAAAGTGGTAACAAGATGCAAAAAATAATTTCATAAATTCTTGAAAATCGTTATATTGGAAACACACCTGAAAATGGTTGAGGATTAATAAGCTTAATGCCCAATTCTCCTCCTCTAGAAGATATGGATCCATTTCCAAGATTTTCTTGCAACTTGAATACAAGCATGATTTGGACCTTCTGTATCTTCCCAGAAGATAGAGAGACTAGCCAATTGTTTGATAAATGTTCGAGTTAGGGCATTGTCAATTTGGACCCTATGCATCAATTCCAAACCAATAACATGGCCGCAAAACTTGAAATAGGACAGATGACCAGGATTCAATCGATATGTTGCAAGAGGAAGGAATAAGATGATAAGATATTCGAGTAACCATACAGTTTCAAACCATACATGACAAAAACAAAAGTGGTATTCCAATACCTACCATAACTAAATAATTTGATCGCCAGAAGCTTCCTCAGTCACAAGGAAACTATGTTCAAGTAACCAAAAATGATCGTCATGCCATTGGTCATTTCTTACTATCGTAAAAAATGGTGACAATTGATTTACATCTAGAGAAAATCGATCTCAACCTTTGGACCGGAACACCAATGGCGACTAGTTTTCTGTGGGCTGCAAAGTCAAAATGAAAAGTTTATATATATATATATATATATATATATGTGTGTGTGTGTGTGTGTGTGTGTGTGTGTGTGTGTACTATTAGCATTTCTGATCATTCGACAAAATACCCCAACAAGCACATGAAGCGATTTTGAGTGAGTTCGCTACCACAGCCGCATGTGTTTTGCAGCACAAGACCGAGCGCGTTAGGCATTTGTACAGATTGGGCTAAGTCCAGTTAGGTATAATGTATTTGTTTATTGAGAAGGGAATTGATAATGCATATGCCTACAAATCTATTGGAAAGAAGAAGCTTTTGTCCATTGAGGATGTTGAGGATGTGAGGAGGGAGATTCAGATAGTGCATCATCTGGTGGGGCATCCCAATGTGGTTACCATAAAGGGGGCATACAAGGATGTGGCCTCTGTTCATCTGGTCATGGATTTGTGCATCGGTGGGAATTTGTTTGACGGGATCATTCAGAGGTGACATTACAATGAGAGGAAGGCTGTTGAGCTCACCACGATCATTGTAGGCATGATGGAGGCCTTACTTTTTTCTGGGTGTTATGCATAGAGATTTGAAGCCTGATAACTTCTTGCTTTCCAGTACGGACACGAATTCATCCCTCAAGGTCACTGATTTTGGATTGTCAGTGTTCTGCACGCCAGGTTGGTTGGTTGATTTCATTGTCATCTTCTTATTTTTTCCATTTCATTTAGCAAGAATTAGACTGGTTGCATTGGAATTTCATAATACCTTAAATATATAATAGGTAATTTTCTAGTTATATTGGTAAGGGTTAGAACAAAATCGAAACACATGGAGTGAAACACAACTCATCATTAAGGTGAAAAGTACAAGAGTATAGAACCTTTTGTCCTAGTGATGAGTGAAGTGTTTCCCTCAAAATATGTTGGCCCAAAAACATTTCACACAGTAAAAACCAGAAATTCAATAGAAATATGTCTAACTGTAGAAGTCTCCATTCTAATATCTTATAGTATTTTAAGAGGGAGCATAGATTTTTCTTAGGAACTTGGGAGTCTTCGAAGATTAAAGAGGAATTTTAATTTGCAATGGTTGAAGGAGAGTTAAGTGCTTTGATAAAATAGAAGATTGAGAAACATGGGCATCAACTTCATAATTATATGTAGTTTGTGATGGGCTAGTTTGAGCAACAAAACATTTCATGTATTTTAAATTCAGTAGTTTGCCAAGCCCAACTAGCAATGCTTTTGAAAACATAAAAATAATCTAGGAGATAAAACAATATTTTTTCCGTAGGGAAAAAATACGTAATTTTATTATGCATAAACAAATTACATTCTATGGATGATTTTCAACGTTCATGTTCTTCTCTTAACATCAGCTATTTGGAACTCTAAACTGTTCATCAAAATTTACAAACTTAGTCCTGCTTATGTGAAAAAGTGGGATCCAAAATTGTGGATCATAAAGATTCTGAAATTGTACATCATCTTTTGGAAATAAGACCTTATAAATAACATTGCAAGTTCAATAAAGAATAAAAAACTACATCATCATAACTGTCAAGTCAGCATCTAGACTCCTGCTGATATAAAGTAAAAATAGAGAAAAAGAAAAAACATCAGAATTTAGTCTTGAAGAGAGACTGGAGACATATCAAATGAAAGGTTCTGGATCATATTCATTCTGCACACTTTCCTACTGAGTCTAGATATGCCAACTACATGGAGTCATCTTCACACTCAATTTTTATAATGAGTCAACATCAGTAAATTAGATCCAGGGATGAATGTTTGGCAGTCCTATTTGTTGTGATTTGACTTGCATGCATCCTATAGGATTCATTATTTATTAGTAAAAAATGTCAAGAATCTGAACTCAGAACAACCAATTAAGAGGTGAAATCAAGTACAATTTTTTTCTATCCTAGTTGTTTAGTGAGCAGAGGAAGAAGGGAAATAAATTCCAGTGCTGAGATGAAGTGATCAGGCCAGGTTTATCCTGATAAATCCTCATAAAAGAACAATATTTTTTATGAGAAAAATTATCTACAAAAGAATAAATAAATAACCTTGTGAAAGGTTAGTTTCCTAAACAGATTTGGAGCATCAGCCAGAGACATGATTGAGGTATTGAAGGGAAAATTTGATGTTGCAATAGGAGGAAAGGGAGACAAGGTTGACCTTATAATAGTCAATGACAAGACATTTGTCACAAAGGGTGTTCTTAGCCTAGGATAGTACTTGGATACTTGATCATTGAAGAAGCATCATAGTGTACTAATAAATCCATTGTTATCCCCATAATAATTGCTAAAAATATAGTATGCTTGTAAACCAATGCATGGTATGGAGATAACGTTATTTTGAAGGACTTTGGAGTCTTGGACATCCTTATCCCTCGACAAAGAGATAGAAAAAATATGAACCATGTTATATCAAAAAAATTAACATTGTTGTTGGGAATGTTTAACCCCAATGAATAAAGCATGACTTCAAGTGGCTTCAAACATGTTGGTTTTGTTAGGATTACTATGGCTATGAGGTGATGTATTCTAGTACTACTATAACTATAAGGCATGGTAACAAAACTCACTGGGTAATAAAGAAGCTCACTGAGTATGCCTGACTTGATAAGAAAGAAAGTACTCAACCAAAGATCCCCATAACTCAATCAAACCCAATCAAACTTGATGACTTCCGAAAGATAAAGGACGACAAGGATGAAATCATCAAGGGTATTTCACAAGTCACATCCTAAACATTGGAAATAAATGTCACAGTTCCTACTCATGAGTTACATATGTTGACTACATGTAATACATCATGTACTATAGGGATGCCTAGATTAAATGAAGAAACACATGCAATTTCTTTCAGGCTCATTAGACCACAGGCAATTTCATGCTTTATCTCATGCATGGATGAAATTGCCTACATACATATACCAGCCATCAAACAAGCAGTTACATTAATTTTGGGCAGTTCTAAGCTTGTTTTGGATAGTTTTATGGATCGTAACAGTAATAAACCTCTTCATTCTCAATTATCGGCACATTGAGAGCTATTTTGGTTAGTGTTCTAGGCATGAAAAACCCTAATCTCGGAATCTAGGAATGAACAACCATTGTTTACAATAAAAAATGCACATAACAACCCTAAAGCCTCATTTTGGGTAAGGTATCTGATATCAATCTTAAATTTAGTGTTGTTTGTGGTTAAGTAATGTGTACACCATTCAAATAACACATCTCTGCATTGATGAAATTGCCTACAGACATATACCAGCCATCAAACAAGTAGTTGCATTAATTTTGGGCAATTCTAAGCTTGTTTTGGATAGTTATATGGATCGTAATAGTAATAAACCTCTTAATTTTCAGTTATGGGCACATTGGGAGCTATTTTGGCTAGTCTTCTAGGCATGAAAAACCCCAATCTCAGAATCTCGGCACTAACAACCATTTTTTACAGTAAAAAATGCATAGAACAACCCTAAAGCCTCATTTTGGACAAGGTATCTGATATCAGTCTTAAACTTACTGTTGTTGGCAGTTAAGTAATGTGTACACCATTCAAATAACACGCCTCTGCATGGATGAAATTGTCTACAGACATGTACTAAGTTTGAAAAACAAGCATTCGCCTAAAATATACAACAATTGACTGGTATAAAGTATAGTATAGAATATAAATTGAGTATTATGTATATATTACCCTACTTACTCTAGATATAAACTATAGTACATAATATAAATTGAGTATTCTGTAAATAACAAAGAATACCCATAAAACCAGGCGAAAAACCTTTTAAGCAAAAGCTAAGACCCATGATTAGAAGACATGATATGGGAATATCCATACCTACATCCCTTGTGGAAATTGCAAAACTATAATTTCCTCAACATGTGTATTCGTGCCACTAGCCTCTGTTTCTTCCTGAGCAAGAAAATCAGTATCATCAAAGTTGTCTTCATTCATGAATCTGGTATACTGCATAAATTTCATATAATTTATAGACATTACATTTGGAGAATAAAAAATTAGATTTCATATAATAAATTTCATATATTATAGAATACTTGCGTACCATGCCTCTGTTTTGTTTTTGTCCAGCGATGACTCACTTATAATTGTCTCTACAGTATGTTGCATACTTCTCAAGCTCTAATCGAGACATACTTTCAAGCGATCATCAGAATAATCTTCAAATGGTCCTTCATCAATACTGGTTGAAGATGACATATTATTTATTGCGATTTCCACCCCTGCCAATGCAGCCCCAACACGCTCTTTTATATCTTCCCTCACCCCTCTTGCTATTTGGGATGTCATTTCCAACTCCTCTGGAAAAGCAACAAATCTAGGATGTGGCTATACTAACCAAGGCATTGGATGCCTATACTGAACATCTCATCATGCATCAGGTCATTCATATGTACGACCTTTGCGAGCACCATAGAAATTGGATCCTGTATCTGTATAGTCGGGGTCCATGTGAAACCAAAACTCTACAATCAACATCTTAGCAAAATACTAAGGAACCTTGTCATTATTTGGTAACTTCCCATATGCACACAAGAACCTATAATAAATATGGGGTGCAATCAGTGGATCATTGAATCTTGCGATCTTTAGACATTTTTTGTCTTCAGGCCGCAAGTCAAAACATGAAAAGACCATTTCTTTTGTGACAACCTTTTTTATTTATTCAAACTTGTGGCGACCCATCACTGATAATCACCTCCTATGCATCATGTCATGAAAAATATGGGTGGATGGTCCAACCCCAAGATATGTCTCGATCAAACTATTCAGATTGTGCAAAACGATCTCGAGACACTGTTGAGTACCAAAAGAGATATTTGAAGTGTCAAGTTCTGCCTGCAATCTCGAGGAATGCTCCTTCATCTCTTCCACAGTCAGCATAGAAATGTTGTCTTCCCAAGGAGTCTCCTCAAAAACATCTCTAGGATGACTGTAAAGAGGATCATATCTTTCATTGCGAGCATACTGATGTAACCAAAGAACTCTCCTTGTCTGGGGAGGTGGATTAGGATCAGGAGTAGAAAACCTTGTAAGAAGTAAAATGCACGTGAAAGTATTAAAATCTTTATATGTAATTTGTCAACCAAATTATACACATTTAAATAAAATGTGTTCATTATAAATACCTGATGGGACCTCTGCATTAGCATGAACATGGTGCGAAATAGAAATAGAGTCTTCTGACCCATCATTATTGTTAGAATGTCCAGAAGCCCCTATAGGAAACCAAAAATTGGCAATCACATGTAAGTTTAAACGAACAATCATGTAATTTTTCACAAATAAAACAGTCATGTCAAACAAAAAATTCTAGTCAGAATGTATGTAAACAATCTCTACCTGGTGATGGTGTATCTGAAGAATAAGACACTAAGGGTGTCATCTGTGGTTGTCCAACGACCCCTGTAGATCCCCCGTTAGATAGACGTCTGTCATTGTGAGAGCCACCGCCTGTGCACAACAAGATCTTAGAAATATGTGTAAAAGAAGATCTATGTTTATATAGACTTGAGCGTGAATTGAATAACAATTGAATTTACCTGACGATGGCCTCAGGGAGTTTTGCTACATACTAGCCATGATTGCTTGACCATGAAGTTGTGAAGTTGTGCCTGATAAGAATTTTCCACATATTAAAAAACATGTCTAACAAGAATTCTAGTAAGAATGTATGTAAACAAGCTATACTTGGCAATGGCGTATCTAAAGAATAAGACAGTAAGCGTGTCCTCTGAGTTTGTCCACCGACACCCGTAGTCCCCTCAAATAGACGTCTGTCATTGTGAGAGACACCACCCGTGCACAACAAGATCTTAGAACGATGTGTAAAAGAATATTTATGTTTATATAGACTTGAGCATGAATTGAATAAAAATTAAATTTACGTGACGATGACCTCATGGAGTGTCGTTGCATAGAAGCTAAGTTTGCTTCACCCTAAAGATGTGAAGCTGTGCATGATAAGAATTTTCCACAGATTAATCAAACATGTCAAATGTAAATTTACCAAATTCAACATTGTGCACTTGTGCATGATGAGAAATTCTCACATTAAAATCATGTCAAAACGTCGATCCTTCGATGTTAAAGAAGCTTTTGAGACATAAAAAAAGCATCGAATAAGTGACCATTTATTTTACTAAACATCAAACATGTGTTGAATAACTAATGCCTACTGTTTTTGTATTAATTTTTCTATTCAGAGCTAGGTCATCTCCTTTCAATAATGCAGTAATAAATATGAAAAATGTATTAAAGGTAGGTATGAAGGATATATATACAAAGGGTTAAATTTTTATGGGCTAGGAGGCTTGTCATTTTGAATATCCATTTGTAGAATAATTGTACAATGTTCATAGAAACCATAAATATCATCCCAGCTCTGATTTAGTCTTCCCTAGACATAATGCTTTCCACTACTACAAATTATTCCACCCTCTTGGATACACCTTTTGTGACACCCCTATTGTTCCTATATGTTGGAGCTAGCTTTAAGGGTTCAATGTCTATAAAACTTGAATCCTCTATCTTATTCTTGAAATACTCAACTTTTGTATTAACACTTGCATCATGACCCCAGACCTTAGCTTGTGAAGTAATGAAATTTGGGGCATCTTCGATGCTCACCTTTTCTTATTTAGTGTACTGGAGATTAAAAAGGGAATCCCATTTTTTTCCTCTTAAGGACCATATAAATTAATTACAAAGAGAGTATGGAATATGAACTTGGTCGAAATTCTTGGATCAATGACAAATGCATCAATTAGAATGATATATTTCCTCCAACATGTCATAACACCCCATAAATCCATACTACATATAATGATAGAATACCAAAATTTTAACAACATTCCCGATTCTCTAACCAATTTTTTACCTTCAACCACAATTTTGAAGCATTAGAACATTTAGCCTATTAATTTCAATTTGTCTAGCCAATGAAATTATTTTTGAGGAACTCTTAGAACTTTGATATTTAGAGAATACAAGGTCATTTATAAACCCCTATTGGTATTTTTCCTACTCTAAGGACAACCTCAAGGAATTTTTATTTCAATTGTTTGATTTATTTCAAAGTGATGTCCTAATCATGTTTCAAAAAATACTTTCTTCAAACTATGCCTGCTCCTTGGTGAAGGATCTAATATTAGCCAAATCCCCCTAGATAAATTGTGGCCCCAATTCTTTTAGATTAATTCCAAGGCCTAAGGATATATCTAATCAAAGATATTTTGTCTAACTCTTCCCTATTTTCATTGATTATATTGGAAAAAAAAACTCCTTGGTTTGAAAAGGAACTACCAAAAGGAGTCATAGAGAATATATTTTCCTTATCCCCATGTAGCTCAGGAAATAACTACTGATGGATTTAATAAGAATTGACAGAGTTTGGGTTTGTAACCCATCCCAAAATATCCTGAGCCCAAATTGCATTGGAAAATTTAAATGTGCCATAGACTTAACAATGGAAGAAAAAGTAGAATGATGATTTGATTCCATCAAGGGATAAAGTACACACTGATCTTAACACTATGCCATTCTCTTGCGACTAATCCTTGAAATCCTTGAAAAATCCTCCACAAAGAAATGAGCTTTTGATTTAGTTTCAAAATTGAGAAAGTCACTTGTCTTACACCACAATATCCAAAGAAAATATTAGGCTATTGGTCATACCTAACCTGACCAAAACTTGAGTGATATTCCAATAAGGGTTAGTAACAAGGAGATATCCACCTCCAAATATCTACCAATCGAATTCTCAAAGACTTGATTTCCTTCTCTAACAAGAACTTAAAAGGCAACACTAACAATTTGACATAGATTGGAATTTTTCTAGAGGTCATCAATATAGGGTCAAAATAGATATACCAATGAATTAAACGCAAGTATTACATATCCCAATACCATCAACCCCTTAATATCTTGGATGCATCATCTTCACATTTGAAAATAAATCCAATCCATCCCCAAGGAAGAATGTGAAAAATGGGTCCATAACCTAAGATGAGGGCCCATTATTTCTATTGCCAATCATTTAAAATCTTCTTGTTGAACCTTGTTCTTTGAAACCTCCCAATCAATGTCATTAAATGGGTGTCATACCATGTGATGTCATACCTGGCAATGGCATATTTGAAGAATAAGATAGTAAGTGTGTCCTCTGAGTTCGTACACCGACACCTGTAGACCCCTCACACAAACGTCTGTCATTGTGAGAGACACCACTTGTGATAAACAAGATCTTAGAAAGATGTGTAAAAGAAGATTTGTGTTTATATAGACTTGAGCATGAATTGAATAACAATTGAATTTACCTGACAATGACCTCATGGACTGTCATTGCATAGAAGCCAAGTTTGCTTCACCCTGAAGCTGTGAAGATGTGCATGATAAGAATTTTCCATAGATTAATAAACATGTCAAAATTAAATTTACCAAATTTAACATTGTAAACCTGTGCATGATGAGAAATTCTCACATTAAAATCATGTCAAGACATGTCAAACAAGATAAATATATTTCAGATTAACAATCAAATTTACCTGACTGCATCACATGTCTTCGGCTAGCACTGGTGGTAGATGTCTCTGGACGATCCATGCGTCATTGTTAAGAAAAATGAGAAATAAAACATTTTATAAGTATCTCCAGGAATTAGAAAATGTAGCAAAATAAACTACAATGTTTGATTTCAACATTTAGCAACAAGAGGCACTGTCACCTATGGAAGACAATGACACACACATCAGACATTTGCACAACTTCACAATTGAGCAAATTGAAAATGCACTAAGCAGCACAGGGATCTAAAATAGATTCATAATTCTAGATGCAAGAGGCACATGAAGTAGATCTCGAAACTTAGATTGCCAAAACAATAACAAAATGGCACTAGGAAATGGTAGTTAGCACTAAAAGAACTTCGGGTTACCCCTCACCCATGGTTCCCAAGGCTCGAATCTTATTTTATTTATTGATTTCCAAAACTACGGTTCTAGTAAGTAGGAGGCAATGCAAATTTTTATCTATGGGTCCAATCTTGGAAATCATGCCTCGAGAGATAAAATGGACATCTAGAACTAAATGATTGATCGTAGAGATGAATGTTGAGTGATGGAAATGATAAATCACACATCATTGTTCCAATCATGCTCAAATTATTGAATATAATAATTATGGTTGAATAATTTTTGAGAGGTCAATAATGTGAAACAAGTGCCAAGGATCAATATTCTCAACTATTTAATTTTTTCATATTCTATCATGGAAATTTTCCTCATAAATCAACCCATTAATAAAATCAGTTTCATCATAGCATAGATTAGGTGTAATGTCAATAATGGATGCTTGAAACTAAAATAAAATTGCTCATGTTGTTAGTCCACAAAATGAACTTTCTTATAGCTAATTATTCTATTTTCTTATGTAATATTCTATCCATATTATGAGTTCTGTATGAATTGTGAATTGATGTTGAATAATGACATGTGCATGGTACCATGACCTTTTCTATTTTCTATTTGGATTGACCTCTTTACTTCCAAAGGGATATATCTTTTTTTGTCATGTGATTGTTTAATTAAATCTTTGGAATTACCTTCAGTGTTTATCATGGGTACCATGATCAAAATGAACTGAAGTACCTAAGGGATTTCCTAAAAAATTGTAACATGGAAAATGAAATTATATAAAAGAAATTATGTTTATCAATGGAAAAATCTACTATTGATTTAATGCTTGAAAATTTTGATGTGAAATGAGGTGTGGAAGTGTTAATGGAAATTACTGAAAGTAAGCAAGTGACTGGAATTGTCGATATTCTTAGTAAGCAAGTGATTGGAAATTGTTGGCAAGATTGACCTAGCATTTAACCTACTTGTCATATCAGCAGAACATGCATTTTGTTACTCCATTGTCTTTCCCTAAGTTTACATCTAAAATCAACTATTCTATAAATATTCAAGATTGCACAACATAATAGAATTAAGTCACCTACCTACACAACAATTTGCAACAAATATACCATTAAAATATTCTGGAGGCTTGGTTATTTTCACAATAATCCATCCAAGGATAGATCCAAAGAAAAATGTAAGAAAAAATTAAATGGAATGGACCACCAGAAAAAGAAAAACACAAATAACTAACGTCAGTTACTCCTGAAGAGGGAAATTCTTCTTTTTCAGAAATAAAGGATAGCAGAAACCATTATGTAGTGGGATTTATAAGCTTTGTAGGTTTACATGGTTTAAGAAGGTTGGCCATAGGAATACTAATAAATATGCCTCCTTAGTATAATATAGAAGGAAAAATAGAAAAACAATGCACATTAAGTTCTGAGTGGATATTGTTTTCCCCGGGTTCCATTAGTTTACAACCATTGATCTAGCTATAAAAGGAGCCTAAGAATCTCAAGCTTTATTTGTTTTGAACTTTATAAACATGGTCTAATTACTATTTTATAATCAACGTGACAATATATGGAAAGTAGGTAGAGACAAGCTTGGATTGTTTGGACAAATGGGAGCAAAACCATATCTTTCCTAGTAGTCTAATATTTATACTTGGTGAAGAACATAAATCTTCATGTTGAATATTTCCTCGAATTTTATGATAGACATAACATGATTCCAATCTCTATATAACCAATTATAGAGGGAGCCATCTCTCTTAAATACTCTTTCTATTATCATACATTCACATAGGTATTATCATACAATAGTCTTTATAATATCATACAAGCACTCACAAATAGAATTAAAGACACACGAATTACTCACAAATAGATTTACCTGTAGGCATTTTCTTAAAGAAATTAGTACAATAACAAATTACACGAGTTCCTTTAAAATTATTTCATACCAAATTTCAATTACAAACACAAACTAAATCATCCCACATATACATCAGTCCATCAATTCAAATAATGCACAATTGCCTTCACTAGTCTCTTGCCTAGAAAACAAGGAAATGTTATATAATGGATGTTATATATGCTCTTGCTTTAAACTATGGTATCCAAGTATCAATGTTGTCTCCAACAAAGCTTTATACAACACTTGACTCCACAATTCTCCAACACTTGAAGAATTGTGTACACCAATATCGACAAAGAAGATCACTTTGCTCAATCAAAACATTCTCCAAACAATGACATATAAATATGTTCAAATGGATACCAACAATATACATATATATATATATATATATATATATATATATATATATATATATATATATATATATATATATATATATATAACATCCACAAAAAGGAATGAATAGCCCTATATTATTCTCCACGTTCTGATTGGCCAATGTTATAAACCCATCGACACATCCAATCATATATTAATTAGAATAAGTCATGACATGAGTTTAATTGCAAAGGAAATAACATCTAGAGGTGTTTGGAGTAAATGAATAGGAAAAACTTGAGAAGGTGACCTATAAATCTAAATAATTGATTAAAATAGTAATGTAACTATGCTCCTTGGCTAACTTGATGATAGGGAGGGATTGATGTAATATTTCTGCGCCATCTCCTAAATATCAGTTGGTGTTGGGCCATATTTTAAAGATGTCAATTCAATTACAAATAAATAAATTTCTCTAGCTATGAATAAGAACATGAACACTTTTCTCATAGGAAATATTCTCCAATGTTAATTTCTACATATTCAAAATGCAGCTACAATCATATATATGTATCATGGATTTCCGAGCTTCAACTTTACTAAGTGAGGAATGTTTCCATGCTTCCAATTGTAATATTTTTATTTTTCCATTCAATGTTGATATGGCTATAGGAAATTTGTATTCATAGGTGGTTCAATGAGATACTTTTGGGATTTAAAAAATGAACCTCCAAAGGATTCAACGAAATACTTTTAGGAGCTAGAAAAGGAATTAGGGTTATTTTTTATCATCTCGTGAATGGATGTGCTATGCCATGGTTTTATTGAGTGAAACCCCTGTGGGTGAATGTTGGATGGAAAGTAGGGAATCAATTGGAAAGTGACTATCAATCACCCTTTCCCCTAGAATTGAAATGCCTATATTATGAGTCTAGATTCTTACAACTTCAAAAAGGTAACCTAAATCATATGCAAGAAAATCAAGATATGGTGTGGATTACAAGGACAAAATACAGAGTAAAATACAATTACAAAGACAAATTACAATTACAAGCACAAACTATGTCCCAATTTGTTAATTACAAGACAAAATACAGAGGCAGATTACAATTACAATTACAAAGACAAATTACAATTACAATTGAAGCCCACATATTGAAAAATGATATAATATGATATATAGAAAACTATCCATTTACCAATATCAATAAAATTCAATTCATAAACCAATGAGCTACATATTATTGCTAAACAGTTTATTACCCATATTGAATTTTATAATTTATTTAATGATATAACATGATATGGAACAGAATTATAGACAAACAATGCTTCCAAGCATGAATCCAAATCATTACTGTCATTATGGTGTTTAGGGTGGCATGATGAAACGTGTAATTTGTCCTAGTGTAACAATACAAATCCCTAATATGCCCAAATATGTGTTCATTGTACAAATCTCAAGTAAACCCAAATTGAACACCTACAGAGATAGCCATGGAAACACTTGATAGTCCAATTGTAATCATTGCAAACATGGAAGATACTTTGTCATAAAATGACCATGACCTAACATGCCCAAATATGCCCAATGTTGTCATGTCGTACCCCAAATTTGAAGAATAAAGACCTAATGAAACCAAATTACAAGCACAGAGAAACAGTTTGAACAAAGAAACAATTAAAGACCTAATAAAACCATATTACAAGCACTGAAAGGGTCAAACAAAGGCTAAATATTCCCAAATATTCCTTCATTATGCAAAACTCAAGTATGCCAACTAGAATTAGGGTCATTAGGGTAAAATTTCAAACCAAAATTAGGGTCATTACTTACAAATTAGGGTCAAATTCTTTAAAAAATAAGTAGCATTCTTAAAGATATTAAAAATTTCCAACCATAAATGATGTGTTGATACACACAAAGGATCATATCAATCTTAAACATGCACATTCTAGACCTCTGATATATGGAGGGTTTACTTCGGGCCAAGGAAAAAAGAGCGATGGATTCTAAAAGCCCTGAAAGAATGGGCAAAGGCACAAAATCCTCCCGCCAAAGACAAGAAAGAAGCCGAAGCAAAATTAGAAAAATGTCAAAACAGGGTTCAATTATCACAATTAAAGGAAATGGGCATCACAAGGGTCCGTTTTGGCTCATTCATTGTTTTGATTGGATAGTGTAATTTTACAGTAAATTTCCTACAGTAAAACTCGAAATTACCTACTGTAAATTTCTGAAATTACCATGCAAAGAAACGGTTTGGAAATTACCTTTGCAAAGGAAGGGTTCACTTCATCTTCGCGTGTGCCAAGCCATTCCTTCGACTTCCCTTTGTTGTCGTGGTTGGTTCCCTTTGCGTTAGAAAGACAAACAACTCTACTTGAACGACGGTTTCCGAAAATTGTTGAACAACGATAGAACGACTAGCGGGGGAAGGGATTGTTTGCATTTATATAGTTAAACATTTCTTGGCTGAGATTTTAAAAGGAATCTAAACTTTCGCCTGAGAAACTTGTCCGAGAGTTTAATATCAAAAAATGGTTATACTCTCGGATGAGCAAATTAAATTTTCTAGGGAAAAACATTATCTAACTATGGAAAAAATCTCGGACGAGAGAAGTTTAACCCTGGTTAATTTCTCATTCCAGAAATATGACAACTCTCGCCCGAGAAAATATGTTGACTTTTTTCTCGGGCGAGAAACAGGAAATTAGAACAAAAAAAAAGAAAATTGTCACAAAATTGTTTTCCAGCTTTGCATTTTCACTCAAACATCATAAAATATTCAGTAGGATATAATCATGGTTTTAACAAATCAGGAGAACCAATTTCCATAAGACTACTTCCAAATACCTCTAAATATTTTAATAATGTTGGTTCTCAATAAGTAGGATTCTAGTCATCAAAATTTAGTGACTTAGTCGAACATATTGAAATTTAACTCTTGGTCCTTTCATTAGTAACATCATGCCCTAGTCAATCAACTTCTCACATCCTTACCTCATTCCATCATTTCTGTTATCATAGGACTACTTTGATAGACTCATCAAGTCGTACTGTGTGTTTTCTCAAATTCATAGAGTTCCATCTCGAGCTAGTCATATTTTCATCAAGGGTTGACTATGTCCTTGGGTTAGTTGCATTACGTTCAATTTATTATGCTAATCGTCTCCATACCTAATTTTATGAAAATCGTCTTTATTTGGCCTTTTCGGGGAAGTCCCCCCACTAATAATTCTTCATTTACCGTTGCCATGTTCATGTCGAGTTTGTACTTTTTCGTTCTTATGAACAATATTTTCGTGATAGAAAATTAGTTTCGTTGGGCTTAGCTTCTCATGCTAGTAACTTTGATTTCTTGGTTTCCAATTTCTAGGTTCATTTCACCCCCTCGACAATATGTCAAATTCTTGTCAATGAGAGCATCCCGGTGTTTTGTGAGTTAAAATCCATCAATTTTCTGTCACTCACCAAATCTAGCCGTCCACTCGTCTTCTCACGATGGTTCTGCGGAAATATTTTGAGAAGGATATCCTAGCCTAGATTCTTACTTTTCACAGTTCCTTTCAATCTCAATGTAACAGACACATAAAGTTTCTTGTAATGCATCAATAAGTCCCCATTTAGTTCTCCGATGAGTCACTAAGCTTAATATCCTTATTCTTACCATCACAATTACCTTTTTTATTGCTTTTCTCTTCATGACACTCCTTATTTGGAAGGTATTCATTTCCCACTATAATCAATGTCATCCTAACAATTTTGATTTCTCTATTCTTTATCAACTTTCTTTACACACAATAAATATATATAGAGAGAGAAAGGGAGTCCAAAACGTAAATCACTCCTTGCTATACAAATTCATTGTTTTAATACCCTCTAGCATTTTTCCCACACACCAAAATATTGCCATATATCACTTATCCCCGTGTAAGGACCTCCATTTACAGGACCCTTCTTAGAACTACATAAAAAATTTAGTTCCATAATATCAATGAATCCAATCCTATAATTGATAGAAAAATAAATAATCTTAAAATTTGAACTAGCAAATACAAATTTAAACATATAACTAGAAAACTTCACCTTAATCAAGCATTTACTTACAATTACAATGTGAAAATATACTATCATGATTGTCATTATCTTTTATATTTTAGTGCTATAATCATTAATATAATATTTACTTTAATTTTGAATCTGCACTACAATTCATATCTTAATAATAATATCTATTTATGCATATTGTAACAATTCCCAAATTTGATCCTTGTATAGAAATCATAATCTGGTTTAGAATATTCTTCTTGATCTTTTTCTTTTCTTTTCCATTCAACTATACATGTATGTACCAAACCTTTACTAACTATAATCAATAGTCATACATTTTTTTAAACTTAACTCGATTCAAGAGTATATATTTCTTTCTTAACTATATACTGTGGAACTTAATCATAACTAATATCAATTCTTCCATTTTCAACTTTAGAGAATTTTTAGTTCAACAACATATATATATAATTCTTAATACACAACATGTATTAAATTCATTCCCCACACACACATATATATATATATAAAACTTAATTTAATATAAAACTTAATTGCAACTTCTTGAACATATAAATATAAAACTTAATTGCAACTAACATCAATTCTCTCTTTTTCAACTTTTAGAATTTTTTTAGTTCTATAACATAAATATATATATTTCTTAAAATGCAAAACCTATTGTACTTCAATCCACATATATGCATATTTTAAATGTTAAATTTACTTTAAATCAACTACTTATACTCATTTCTTAAACATATAAATACTTTAATATCAATATTATTATTATTTTTTTTGGATTTAGAGAAAATCTCTTCTAAACTAGAATTTCTCTTGAGACAATAATATAATATAAACTAATCTTTGAATCTAACTTGGCCAATTTCTTGTTAGCTGTCTTTGAATTTAAGACAATATCCCCTACGTTTAAGTGGAGACCTCAAGTATAGACTTGGTTTGAGTATCTTCCCAAGGGTTGGATTAGGCATGTAAGTCTTATTATTAAAATATTTATTGAGTTGTTTTAATTTTTATTTATTTTTTAATTCGTGGTCATTCTATTCCATTCAGTTTAAATGGCTAACAAGGTCATGGCCACTCATTATTTAATATAATTATGAAATCTAATCGTGGAACATAAAATAAGTTCATTAATCATTAAATGAATTGAATATGATGCAAGTTATAATATATAAACTTATAACATAAATAAATATATTAACCACTAAGTGAATTGAAATATCGTGTTCCTCAAATTACCTTCATATTTATCACTTGCTATTTGGAGCAAATATTAATATATATAGCTTATAAGTTTAATAAATTCATTATCCATTAAACGAATAGAATTACAATGTTTCTCAATTACTTCAGTATTTATTACATGCTACTTGATGCAAATGGTATTATATAAACTTATAACTTCAATAAATTTATTACCCATTAAATGAATAGAATTATAGCGTCGATTACCTCCATGTTTAATCTCTTTCCATTTTATGTAATTTATAAAATATAACTTACCACATAAGCAAGTTCGTCCCTCAAATTACATCGGTGTTTACCACTTACTAAGAATTACACATATAGATTTACTTCTATCGCTGGTTGACATGGTCTAAAGCTCAATCTAACCACGTCATATTCAGACCTTTTTCGATATATATATATATATATGAAATGCACAGAAGAGATGTTTTGCGATATATACATGTTCACTTATAGAACTACATCGATCGCCGGTGGAGATAGTCGCGATCGGTGAAGATGGTCTATAGATCAATCTATCCACCGCGATACTCAGACTTCTCCTTTTTTTTTTTAATTTTTAAACATAGATCCATTGCATATCAATATGGTTATTTAAAGAAACAGATCTAAAACTCATTCTCTGTTTTGCAATGAGTTTATATGTTCTATCATTCAGCAATGACTGGATAAATATATATTCAAGGGCGATCTGGCCTAAACCTGGTGCTTATTTACTGGGTTCAAATAAATTTAAAGGTTAGCGGATCAACATTTCAAGTCAAGAAATCGTGTATTTCTCAAGCTGGTAGTCTGGGAGACTCTGAGCTTGTAATCAAGCAAGTTCAGAGCCGGAACGATTTTCATTATAATAAACTATTGAGCTACCGTAACCGTGTCTGGCACATAAATAATTTTTTTTTTCTTTTTACATTTTAACTATTCGCTGAAAGATAATAACGTTGGAGACTCGTTAGCAGTGGCTACTAGTACTCTGGAGCCTATGTCGAGGTCCAGATTAAAAGATTTTCAGTGGAATTAGTCCCCACCCATTCTGTCCCAGCTAATAATGTATCCAGGTTTTTAATGATGATAAGTCTTTTATTTTATTTATAACTCGGCGGAAGTCTTTGAGCCTATGTCGAGTTCCAAATTAAAAGATTTTCAGTGGAATTAGTCCCCAACCATTCTGTCCCAGCTAATAATGTATCTAGGTTTTTAATGATGATCAGTCTTTTATTTTATATATAACGCGGCGGAAGTCTTTGAAGGCCAAATTATCTATGAATAGGACAGAGAAGAAGATTAAAACCAAGATGGCGTAAATAACTTGAAGACCAACACTAGCAGGGACGGTTACCTTGGAACGCCTCTTTTATATGAACTATCATAGTTGAGAAGCTCGACCTGCTTCCTCGGGGAAGGGCGGTATATATACTGGACGGTTTAGTTCTTTAATGGTCGATCTGCTCGCGAGATATCTATTTATTTATTAATCCTCTGAGCTCCCCTTATTGGATTTACGCAGTGGAGGTCATATAGTAGATTGGGATCTGGTTAATATACAGAGCTTGATTCATTTGTTTAAGCCATGTAATGGTGTACCTAAAGAACAGATCGGAATGCTAAAATATAACGCAGGTATACATTATAGAACAGATCAGAATGCTAAACAGAGCGCAGGTATGCATAGATCCGTCGGTTAACTACAGATCAAAGGATTTCTGGTGTGAGATTTCAAACAGATCCAGACGTTTACTTCTCTCTGATCAGGGAGGAGTATTGGTAAATCGAGGCATCAGTTTGCACGGAATTTTTATTTTATTTTATTTTTTTATTTTTTTGAAATCGAATAATGGCAGAGTTGTAGATTCGATCTTCAGTATAATTTAGACGTAAATACTCAGTCAAAATAAAGTAAATCTGATCCGTTCTTTTATATAAATTTGTAATCTATAACTCATGCGTTCAAGAATTTCACGGTTCAGATTCCATATCGGGGAAGGAGATTATATAACCGGCATTATATATATATATACGAATTAGTTATTCAATCTCACAAACTGACAAACTTAGCAATGCGTCGAGTGCCCTCAAGGCTCGACCAACTAGAATACCAAATATAGGGACCCCTGTCTAGGTACCCCAGGTACCCCTGTTTGCTTGGGTCATCCCTAAAACTAAACTGAAACCCATCAACATAATATATTGCAGATCCGAATATATTGATGGTAGGAAACAAATATAAACAAAAAGATGAATTTACTTTAAGCAATTACAAGTGGAATCTCATACCTGTCAATCTGTCGATCGATCTCGCTGTTGAAGGTGTAGTCGTCGTCGACCGATCTAGCTTACTCTTTTTCCATCCGCTTCACTCATTGGATCCCTCCAGCAAAGCTCGTTTAACCGTGGGCGAAGCAACCTTTAGCTTCACCACCCAACCGTAGGCTTATGCTTTCAGTCGCATATCGACCCCCGAGCTTCGGGGTCGTAGAGCTCACACACAAAAACCTAGAGACGCAGAAGTGGGCTTCCCCACACCAAGATTTCTTGCCAAACTCCAATAGCAACAAATCAATGACTTACACACACGTTACTATAACCATCGAGCTCTAGGGTCCCTTTCCATTTCCTCAAGACTTCTTTAAATAGAAAATTCTTTGCGACACATGTCGCTTCTTGCAAAAATGCCTAATTTTTAATTATTCAAATGTAATTTAGCTCACCGAACCATGTGTCAGATTTACAAGAGGGTGCACCTACATTCCTAAATTTACTCAAGTTTGTCCCCCTTGATGTTCAATTTAGTTTCTATTTGTGTGGATGCAAGTGGTGTTAACTAAATACTAAAGGTAGTATTCCATTTGCTCATAAAACAATATTTTCTATTATTTTAATTATGAACAATGCATTTCATGTGCAAATGGCCTAAATGCAATTTATAAGTTTTTATGCATAATGTTAATCAATTATTTCCGTCTAGGATCTACGTACCACATCGTTGGGTCCATCTGCCCTTTATGTTATTTCGTTGATATGATACCACACTGTGGGGTCCATTCGACTTTCATTTCCGTTTATCGACAAGGTATCACATCGTTGGGTCCTTTCGTCCATCATTTCCGTTTATCGACAAGGTACCACATCGTCGGGTCCTTTCGTCCATCATTTTCGTTTATCGACAAGGTACCACATTGTCGGGTCCTTTTGTCAATATCTCTTCATTCCATCTGATTTGCAGGAACTTCATGCAGGGATTTAGGATCTATTACCTTCAATCCTTCGTCTACATGCTATTGGAGACT
This sequence comes from Larix kaempferi, assembly GCA_027924585.1. NCBI lineage: Eukaryota > Viridiplantae > Streptophyta > Pinopsida > Pinales > Pinaceae > Larix > Larix kaempferi. The sequence goes on from BSBM01002665.1 coordinate 48,784, forward strand.
AATGGCGCTGAGGAGTAAGTCTATTCTTACTGCGTGTTAGAAAAATAGGATCGCATTGCAATAACGCTAAACAAAAATGCAAACATAATCACACATACACATTACAAGAGAGACACCAATATATCATGGTTCACCCAAGATGGGCTACGTCCACACTGAAATTGCCAGCCCTTATTATTATACCATCAAACAAAGTGAAGGGATACAAACTGCAGCACAGCCGCTGCACTTCTTCTTCACACTCTCTCACAGTCTCTCATCTCCGATCTTAGAGATCTTTACAATGCATCAAACCTAATACATTTATTGCCCTAGCCATATTACAATGTCTTTCTTTTATAGGGGAAATACAATGGGAAAATACTAGGGGATACCCAAAAATATGGGCCCGAAATCTGTTGGCGAAACAACCCAAAAAAATTTCAGTCTCTGAAACAACCTTGGGGTTCCCTGAACCCCAAGGTTGGGGAACGAGTGTACAGTCCTCTAGGATACACGGCTGAGACAATATCATATATGAGACTAGAAGATCTGGCTCCATAACCAACACTGCATGACCCCTAACTTGTACGTGACCAACTCCGTCATGGTCCACTTTGCACGATTTCACGTGTCCACTTTGCACATAAGCAAGTTCGTTCCTCAAATTACATCGGTGTTTACCACTTACTAAAAATTACACATATAGATTTACTTCTATGACATGGTCTAAAGCTCAATCTAACCACGTCATATTCAGACCTTTTTCGATATATATATATATATGAAATGCATAGAAGACATGTTTTGCGATATATACATGTTCACTTATCGAACTACATCGATCGCCGGTGGAGATAGTCGCGATCGGTGAAGATGGTCTATAGATCAATCTATCCACCGCGATACTCAGACTTCTCCCTTTTTTTTAATTTTTAAACATAGATCCATTGGATATCAATATGGTATTATAAAAAACAGATCTAAAACTCATTCTCTGGTTTGCAATGAGTTTATCTGTTCTATCATTCAGCAATGACTGGATAAATATATATTCAAGGGCGATCTAGCCTAAACCTGGTGCTTATTTACTGGGTTCAAATAAATTTAAAGGTTAGCGGATCAACATTTCAAGTCAAGAAATCGTGTATTTCTCAAGCTGCTAGTCTGGGAGACTCTGAGCTTGTAATCAAGCAAGTTCATAGCCGGTACGATTTTCATTATAATAAACTATTGAGCTACCGTAACTGCGTCTAGCACTTAAATAATTTTTTTTTTCTTTTTACATTTTAACTATTCGCTGAAAGATAATAACGTTGCAGACTCGTTAGCAGTGGCTACTAGTACTCTGGAGCCTATGTCGAGTTCCAAATTAAAATATTTTCAGTGTAATTAGTCCCCACCCATTCTATCCCAGCTAATAATGTATCCAGGTTTTTAATGATGATCAGTCTTTTATTTTATTTATAACGCGGCGGAAGTATGTTGAGTTCCAAATTAAAAGATTTTCAGTGGAATTAGTTCCCACCCATTCTGTCCCAGCTAATAATGTATCCAGGTTTTTAATGATGATCAGTCTTTTATTTTATTTATAACACGGCGGAAGTATGTCGAGTTCCAAATTAAAAGATTTTCAGTGGAATTAGTTCCCACCCATTCTGTCCCAGCTAATAATGTATCTAGGTTTTTAATGATGATCAGTCTTTTATTTTATTTATAACGTGGCGGAAGTCTTTGAAGGCCAAATTATCTATGAATAGGACGGAGAAGAAGATTAAAACCAAGATGGCGTAAATAACTTGAAGACCAACACTAGCAGGGACGGTTACCTTGGAATGCCTCTTTTATATGAACTATCATAGTTGAGAAGCTCGACCTGCTCCCTCGGGGAAGGGCGGTATATATACTCGTCGGTTTAGTTCTTTAATGGTCGATCTTCTGGCGAGATATCTATTTTTTTATTTATTTATTAATCCTCTGAGCTCTCCTTATTGGATATACGCAGTGGAGGTCATCTAGTAGATTGGGATCTGGTTAATATACAGAGCTTGATTCATTTGTTTATGCCAAGTAATGGTGTACCTAAAGAACAGATCGGAATGCTAAAATAGAACGCAGGTATACACTATAGAACAAATCAGAATGCTAAACAGAGCGCAGGTATGCATAGATCCGTCGGTTAACTACAGATCAAAGGATTTCTGGTGTGAGATTTCAAACAGATCCAGACGTTTACTTCTCTCTGATCAGGGAGGAGTATTGGTAAATCGAGGCATCAGTTTGCACGGAATTTTTATTTTATTTTATTTTTTTATTTTTTTGAAAGCGAATAATCGCAGAGTTGTAGATTCGATCTTCAGAAAAATTTAGACGTAAATACTCAGTCAAAATAAAGTAAATCTGATCCGTTCTTTTATATAAATTTGTAATCTATAACTCATGCGTTCAAGAATTTCACGGTTCAGATTCCATATCGGGGAAGGAGATTATATAACCGACATTATGTATATATATATATACGAATTAGTTATTCAATCTCACAAACTAACAAACTTAGCAATGGGTCCAGTGCCCTCAAGGCTCGACCGACTCGAATGCCAAATGTAGGGACCCCTGTTTACTCGGGTCATCCCTAAAACTAAACTGAAACCCATCAACATAATATAATACAGATCTGAATATATTGATGGTAGGAAACAAATATAAACAAAAAGATGAATTACCTTAAGCAATTACAAGTGGAATCTCATACCTGTCAATCCGTCGATCGATCCCACTGTTGAAGGTGTGGTCGTCGTCGACCGATCTCGCTTGCTCTTTTGTGGTCCGCTTCACCCATTGGATCCCTCCAACAAAGCTCATTCAGCTGTAGGCGAAGCAACTTTTAGCTTCACCACCCAACCGTAGGCTTATGCTTTCAGTCGCATAGCGAACCCCGAGCTTCGGGGTCGTAGAGCTCACACACAAAAACCTAGAGACGCAGAAGTGGGCTTCCCTCCACCAAGATCTCTTGCCAAACTCCAATAGCAACAAATCAATGACTTACACACACGTTACTATAACCATCGAGCTCTAGGGTCCCTTTCCATTTCGTCAAGACTTCTTTAAATAGAAAATTCATTGCGACATATGTCGCTTCTTGCAAAAATGCCTAATTTTTAATTATTCAAATGTAATTTAGCTCACCCATCCATGTGTCAAATTTACAAGAGGGTGCACCTACATTCCTAAATTTACTCAAGTTTGTCCCCCTTGATGTTCAATCTAGTTTCTATTTTTGTGGGTGCAAGTTCTGTTAACTAAATACTAAAGGTAGTATTTCATTTGCTCCTAAAACAATATTTTCTATTATTTTAATTATGAACAATGCATTTCATGTGCAAATGGCCTAAATGCAATTTATAAGTTTTTATGCATAATGTTAATCAATTATTTCCATCTAGGATCTATGTACCACATCGTTGGGTCCATCTGTCCTTTATGTTATTTCATCGATATGGTACCACACTGTGGGGTCCATTCAACTTTCATTTCCGTTTATCGACAAGATACCACATCGTCGGGTCCTTTCGTCCATCATTTCCGTTTATCGACAAGGTTCCACATCGTCGGGTCCTTTCGTCCATCATTTTCATTTATCGACAAGGTACCACATCGTCGGGTCCTTTCGTCAATATCTCTTCGTTCCATCTGATTTGCGGGAACTTCATGCAAAGATTTAGGATCCATTACCTTCAATTCTTCGTCTACATGCTATTCAAGACTAATGGCACTGATGAGTAAGTCTGTTCTTACTGCGTGTTAGAAAAATAGGATCGCATTGCAATAACGCTAAACAAAAATGCAAACATAATCACACATACACATTACAAGAGAGACACTAATATATCATGATTCACCCAAAATGGGCTACGTCCACACTGAAATTTCCAGCCCTTATTATTATAACATCCAACAAAGTGAAGGGATACAAACTGCAACACAGCCATTGCACTTCTTCTTCACACTCTCTCACAGTCTCTCTTCTCCGATCTTAGAGATCTTTACAATGCATAAAACCAAATACATTTATTGCCCTGGTTGTATTACAATGTCTTTCTTTTATAGGAGAAATACAATGGGAAAATACCAGGGGATACCCAAAACCATGGGCCCGAAATCTGTTGGTGAAACAACCCAAAAAAATTTCAGTCTCTGAAACAACCTTGGGGTTCCCCGAACCCCAAGGTTTGGGAACGAGTGTATAGTCCTCTAGGGTACACGGCTGAGACAATATCATATATGAGACTGGAAGATCTGGCTCCATAACCAACACTGCATGACCCCCAACTTGTGCGTGTCCAACTCCGTCATGGTCCACTTTGCACGACTTCACGTGTCCCTGAGTAAGTGGCTAAGAGCTTTTGAACTCAGCCATGGAATTCCATAGGAAGTCAACACTATCGTCGTTCTTCCGTGTGTGATTTATTCATACTCTACGACCCCCCTTATTTCCTTTGTGAGTCCGTTAGTGAACCGTTTCACCTTTTGCTACACACATGCTCAAAAGCTTACATTAATAGCTCTGTTCTCATTTGTCATAACCTATTTCGTAATCCGCTAGTCGTTAAGTAACATATTCAAGTTTACTTATCATATCTTCCATAAAATGGCTAATCATTAAGAAAGCATACATTATATCAATCAGTTCCAGATAAAGTGTCTGATTCCACAAATTTATATTTAATCTATTGTATTCATCAAACTTTTCGTCATGCACATCTTCAGGTTTTCCTCAATCATTAAGACATAAAAAGACCACTTATCAAAGTTTGTTCAGTCGGGTCACTCGAGAGGTGCCCTTAGAGTCCACAGTCATTCTAGGGGCATTACACTTTTGCTTGTAATGTCATCACATCATTCTTTGTTCTGTTGTAGTAGACAACATGAGATGGTATGAACCTCTAAGTGTTGAACAAAATTTCAAAACATAGAAGGATCAGTCCTTCCTAATTCAATTCTATGAGACGATATGAATGTTTAAGTGCTGAACAAAATTTAAAAATGTAGAAGGATCAATCCATCCTAATTCAATTCTTGCAGAATGTTGCACTTCCACAATGAAATTATACCAAGAGGTTTATTTGCGATAGTAGCAATATATTTTTTTTATTTTGAATATTTGATTGTTTAAGATATTTGCATTTTATATTTGGATGTCAATAAGGAGTTCTTATTATTTGTACTCCAACATCCTTATATGTTTGTTCGTCAACTCGATTGACATCTTCTTGAGTAGTGATGTGGATTGGATCTATGTTTGTTCCTTTTTCCACAACTTGGATTTTTACTGTTGAGGGTTTTGATGCTTGTTTATGGATTTTCTCTAACTTGTTTTCCAAAAGCATGTTTTCATTCTTAAGCTTCTTTAGTGCTTCTTCTTGCAACTTCTCGTCATCATTTAACTTCTTAATCTGTTCCATCACATCTTGGTTTTGATTTCTAAGGTGGCAATTCTCTTCTTCCTTTTCCAATAACTTCCCTTTGATATCTTCATTAGTTCGTTCCATCTTCCAACTATTCTTGAATTTCCTGATTTTTGTGACTAGAATTCTATTATGATTTCTCAATTGGAAGATCTCATCATTATTGTTCGATATCGTTTTATCGGTCTCCATGGTCTCTAATTTGTGAGCATTTTTAAGGTCATCGTTTTGTTGTTGTAGGTATTTAATTTGTTGTTAAAGATGGTACAACTTTGAATATTGGCACTCTAATTTATTTTAGGATTGCATAATTATTGTATCCTTGTCACTAAGATGTTTGTTCAATTGCACTATTTTTCCTTCTACTTTACTCTCACCAAATTTACTCTTGATATGTTGATTTTATAATTTCTGATTGAGTTGCTTTACATCCCTTAGTTCATCAATTTGTGTGAACAACTATTCCATAACACTTTTTTGGTTAGAAATATGCTTTTCTTTGAATTCCATTTGAAGTTTATGTAATTCAATCGCTAGTTTTAATTTTATATTTTCCTTTCAATAGTGAACTAGTTCATCAATCATATTTTTTATTTGTAATTATGATCTAAACTCCATGGATCATGATTTCAACTTTTGTTCTTTATTTTATTTCTTCGACAATAAATCGTCACTAAAAGTGCAAAGAACCACCAATGCGGTCCTTATGTAAAGAACTTAAATCTTTCTTTGACCTTTTTTTTCTTCTTCTTCTTTTCCCTTTTATTATAAATAATAATTGTAATAATAACGATTATTAAATACTAATAATAATTACTACTATTTTTAAAAGTTTAATAATAAAAATAAAAATAATAATTATTATTATATAATCATTAAATATAACAATATATTATAATATTATATTTTTTGAAATGATTAAAATTTAGGGTTTGAACCATGTGCATTCGTGAATGACGTGGATTTTAGATGAGAAACGAGAGGATAGTGGATCATTTAAAAGTAGGAGAGAAAGGGTTGGTTGCGATGTGGACCATAGTATTTTGGGCGCAAGAGGAGTAATGTGTGGAGGGAAGTAATGGATTAATTTGTGATCGAATGGATAGAATGGATTGGGAGTGTATAGCTCGAGATGGGATAGGAAAGGAAAGGCACAGGGGTGTAGACCCTAGGATAGTAGGTAGTGTGGGAATTGAGGAGAATACAAAGAGAAACATTGGTGTGGAGATATGTTAGAGATAAGGGGGGAGCATTGTGGATGGAGTGGGACAACAACAAAGTTGAAAGGTAGTGAAATGGTGAAGGGGTGAGGGAATAGGAGGGAAGGAACAAAGGCATGAGGGACACAATGACTGGTGCACAATGAAGGGGAGGAGAAATTGGAAATCAAGGAGTGCACATGAGATGAGGGTGATGGCATGCGTGGAGGAGAACATGGCATGCAAGAGTTGGGTGTCGGTGGGTTTATGCACCATTAGAGTGGGTGTGTAAGAGAGGATGGAGCGTGGGGAGAAGGGCATATAAATTTAAAGGAGTGTGGGAGAATGGAGGAGCATGAGGAGTGTATGGCATGGAGAAAGGGAACTATAGTTGAGTGGATGATGAAAGGCCAATGTTTTGGTCGAATACCATGATCTATAGAAACTCTAACAAATGTCTAGCCAACATCAAGTGCTCCAGAAAAAGGATTTGATAACAAATGTAGTGAAACAACCTGGTTCAACCTACACATGAGCTATTTTAAGGACAAATAGGAATCCTAAAGGAACTTTATGGTGATCATTCATAAAGGAATCTGTCCCATAGAATAATTAATAATTATTTATTATTTATATGTTAATATGTTTATTATATGTAATATTATATATTTTCTTTATTACAAATTTCTTCGGCCATATTTTTAAAATCATGTTTTGGTATGTCTGTAAGATTAAATGCATTGAAATTAAATGATACCCCACCTAATATGGTGTGGTATAGGGTGGTATTAGCATGCCATATGTGAAAAATGGCTTATAATGCATTCATATGAATAGAATTCCACGTGTGTGTCGATTATGGGTAAATAACCAAGGCAAATCAGAGTTTATGAACCTGATATGGTAATCATGAATCAATGAAAGGATGCACTGAATGTGTATCATTAGTAAGTTATGTAAATCTTGTGGTTACACATACAAATATGTGGGAATATATGTTGAATGTATTATGTGAATGCACATTATGCCATATTTTATTGCATAATGTTAATAGTTGAAATGGTGGACTTATTGGTAATGCATAATTCTGAGATATTTCATGAGGTTTTGTGAATGTAGTGAAAGAAATGCAGGAAAAAGTAGTCACATTGGATGGACTACAAGAATTCTCTTCCAAGAGACTAAAGTTGAATAAAATAAAGAGATGTTCTCTGAAGAACTTGCAACAATTAGTTAATGAAAATACATGAGATAGCAGAAATAATAGAACTCAGAATCGCTTTATTTATCGCAGGCCACTTCGAGAGGGCAACCTCCTTTGAGCAAGCTCAATAAAAATAACTTCACGGTACCTTCATTGGCCTCAACACACACTTATATACTAATTCTATGCCCAATACTATGGGTCAATACCATGGGACATATAATACTACAGGACGACTTACAAAGCATATGCGTCCAATACTATGGGTCAATACCATGGGCTAATACAAACTATGGATCAACAAATACTACGGGACAACTTACAAACCATATGCGTCCAACAAAAATATACTAACAAAGTAAAGATAAGGGTTGACACAGGTTCCTAACATCCCCTCTCCCTTAGAAAAAGATTTGTCCTCAAAGCTTTAGATGTGGAAATTGATGCAGAATCTGAAGGAGTGGTTCCCCTGTAGCATCCTCGGGTTGCATTCCAGGCCACTGATGCCTTTTGAGTTTCAGGGAGGATTTCTTGGAAGGCTGTAGATGAAGAAGAACCGTATCAACTGCATGAAAAGTGCACTCAGGACGGTGTTGATCGGCTTGTTGTTTAAGTCGAATTCGTTCCATGTGAAGATTGTACTGCAGAATGAGAAAAATTTGATCGCAGTTTCGAAGAACCGAGTCAATTTCTTGAACTGGGGAGCTGCTGAGGGTGTATGGAAGAATAAATGCGGTGCCTATCCATAGACTACTTCATATGGTGTCCTTTTAGATGTGGTATTGTACCACCGGAGCGCTTCTAGGAAATCCATAGAAATAGTTGTCCAAATCTGTGTAGGGATGTGCTAGGATTTGAGCAGTCCTGAAAGGAGTGTCGTTTCACCCTTGTTGACCTAGCAAGTATCACAGTCATTCACCATCTGTTGAATTGTCATTTTAATTCCCTTCCAAAAGAAGTTACATTGTTCTTGGTCATATATTTTCATGAGGAAACCAGAGTGCGCTGTCGATGAAGAAGCATGGAGTTCATAGAAGAGATAGCCCTGTTGAACAGATTGCAACCAATTTGGAACAAGCAGAGAAATAGCTGTAAGAGAAGCTAGGTCATCAAATGTGCGAGAAGGAGCATCTGCCACCATATTGTCCTTACTGTTCTTGTAAGTGATCGCATAGGCATAACCCATGAGTTGGATATCCCATTTTAGGTGTGCTAGGGAGGAGACCCATTCTTCTTAGAAATTTTCCAGACTGTGGAGATTAGTCTTGATGCAGAAATAATTCCCTAATAGGTATGGCTGCCATTTCTGTACTACATGCAAAATAGCCATCATGCCCTTATGAGATGTAGATGAGGCTAAATTCTTACCGGAAAGGTCTCTTGAAGGCAGCAATCCCACTGGTTCAACAAAGACACTCGACATATCTATCCAAGGAAGTAGTGGAGACCATTGATGGGTGCATCTGAATGGAATGGATCTAAGCGATGACACCATGTGAATTCTTCTTAAGGATCTTTTCCAGGCGATGTGAACTGATGATGCAGAGAGACCCTAGTTGTAAGCCCATAAATTTGTGTTGTTTCCCATTGACTAAAAACTGCATCCAAAGTTTAGCAAAATCCCATAAGATGGGGCCAAGAGTGCGTAACCATTGAACACCCAAAACCACATCACATTCGCCTAAGGAAAAGGAAAACATGTCAAAGCACAGGTTATAATATTCCAGAGAGATACTCATATTGTGACACTTCCCCTTGCAAGGTAAGGTGCCCCCATTGGAAATCATGACTTTAAAGTGGGATAAAGGATGGACAAAACAATCATCTTTTTTTGCGATTCGATGGTCAATGAAATTATGAGCGCTACCAGAATCAATGAGTATTGTAAGAGGGAGTTTCTTTAAGTAACCCCTGACCCACATTGTTTTGGAGGTGGTGATGCCTAATAAAGCATGGAGAGGATCGAAACAAATGGATCTGCAATGGCGCGGAAGCGATCGGCAACATATTGATTTGAAATGACGTGGAAGGGATCGGCAACAGATAGATCTGAAATGACGCAAAAGTGATCGACAATAGTTATGGAAAGAGGAAATCTATAATTTATCAGCTGAAAATAGATATGGACCCCGTATGCTCGGCTTCCTAATGGTTCAAGGGATTCACTTAGCCACCAATGTTGTCTGATGGCTTGCGTATTGGGGCAGTACCCCTCACTCCACGGTTCAAGTAAAACTGATAACCGCTTTTCCACAAATGACGGCTCTTGGTTTACCTCACGGGTGGGAACTAATCAATCAGGTAGGGGTCTTTTCCCTTTTCACTAGCAAGTCCTCTCAATGGGCCAGCTACTTTGGGGTTCCTTTGGTACTCCTCACAATGAGTTTTAGGGCTTATTCCCAAGTACTTCCCACAATTAAGCGGATAGGGATTATTCCCAGATCCGAACCTGCAACAGATGCAAAAAAAAAATTGGTAGAAATTTGACCCAACGAGCCCAAGAGAGTGCTATGATACCAGATGTGAAGAACCGGCAACAATTAATTAATGAAATTTCACGAGATAGAAGAAATAACAGAACTCAGAATTGCTTTATTGATCACATGCCACTTCAAGGGGGCAACCTCCTTTGAACAAGCTCAATACAAATAACTTCACGGTACCTTCATTGGCCTCAACACACACTTGTATACTAAGTCTATGCCCAATACTATGGGTCAATACCATGGGACATATAATATTATGGGACGACTTACAAAGCATATGCGTCCAATACTATGGATCAATACCATGGGCTAATACAAACTATGAATCAGCAAATACTACGGGATGACTTACAAAGCATATGATTCCAACAACAATACACTAACAAAGTAAAGAGAAGGGTTGACACGAGCTCCTAACATGTCCTACATATGGCAGTGAAAGTGAGGCATAATGAAGACATGGAATGTTTCTCACACCATTGAAAGTTAAGTATTATGTGTGGAACCCATGCTATTATTAGGAATTTAATTATTATAATAATGATTTCCAATGTTAATTGATAGATAAAAGTATGATTCCTAATACATGTATGTTTATGTATATGATAGAGGTAGATGGTGAATCTACCTACTATAAACCTATGATGGAAACTATAAGTTATAAATCCCAATAAGAAGACCATTGCAAGGACACAAGAAACATAAAACAATCTCTTCTTGTGCAAGAAATCCTTGGAAAATGATCGCCTGAGGGGTTGTTAACCTAGAGAAGGGGATGCCTAAGCCTAGAGGGTGAGCGACTGTGAAGAAGAGGAAACTTTAATGAACATCATATGACTAATTCATGATATATAGAGAGTAATAGAATGGAAATTCCCTTGTCAGTATGTACTAGAGAACTAGAAGGGAATTGGGACAACCTGAGGGACTACATGCAGTGAAGGGATCCCATTCCTTGTGTTGTGCATGATGATGGGAGAGGAGTTCTATAGATTGGGACAACTATAGAGGGTGTGTCAAGAGGAGAAGTGAGCTGAATTATTTCCCGTGGAAACCCTATGAAAGAAAATAAATATGCATGTAGTTATGTACTAGATAGATATTTCTTACCAGGGTATTTTTTAAGGATTCTAATATTATACTTAAGTATAGTATTCTAGGCGATTATTTTGGATTGAAAAATATATAGATAGATAGATAGGTAGGCGAATATTAAATATGAAACGTGTAATTTACTACTGAAACATGTAATTTTTGCCGAATATTATGATAAGAAAAAAAATATTTTATGTAAATATAAGCGATATTAGAGAATAAAAATGATCAAATAATGAATTTATTTTTTGAAAAAAAGCCCGAAAAAAAGCCAATTGGAAAAATTTTGCCCTTAAAAATTACCCTGTTTCTTATTTATTTTATGAAATGAGTATATGTACTTACATTTTGGTATTGGAAAATTGCTATGGACAATATGACTACATAAGAATTATTATAATATGCATACATCTATTAAGAATTGATATATGTACATGTGTATGTGTCAAACCTGGGAAGGAAACTACGGCAATGAACAATCAATGTTGATGTATTGTGGATGAGATGGCCAACAACTATACCAGATTGCAAGAACCAAGAACACAATGAAAAATGTGGTTGAGGAGGCAACTTGGGAGCTAAATAATTCCATGCAACAGCATATTATAAATGTATAAGGAGATACTAAATTATTTTATTGTATATATATTGATGATGATGCACCAATGATGGTGCATAAATTTAGGGGGAGGGGAATGTAAAACCCTGTTTTTGAACCCAACATGTAATGATGCAATTATATCAGTATTGATGAAATGGTTATAAGCCAAACATGAATCTCCTAGTGTGACCAAATGATGTAATTATGCACATTATTTAACATTTAATATAAAATCCATGACTATTGCAGACTAAGAAGGAAGAAGAATAGATGGGGATTATGATTCCACAAGAGGGAGATTGAGAAGGGAACTTAAGGGGGAAATGAACCTAAGGAATAATAATTTACATCACTATCTTTATTATTTCTTTTTATCCCAAGTTTTATAAAGACTCTTTAATTAAAGTGCATTATCCTTAACCTAAGTTAATTATCCTAAACCTAGGGGTTAATGGGGGGAAAACCTGAAATCCCCATGAGTGTCAGTTGTCTAGTTCTACCCATCCTTGCGTGCCACTTGGAACAATCTCAACATGAATACAAATTATGGATAACTAGTCCATTCTGCAATGATTCGGGGGATATAATTCAAACATCATTATTCTACCATTAGAGAACCGTCGCTTGTACCATATCCTAGCACCATCACTCGTACTATAGTTGGTAGCCATACCTGAGATTGATTGATTTCCCTAGAGTTCCAACATAGAGAGTACTTGTTCAGTATGTGTTAGATCCCTAGAAGGGAATTGGTGGAAAATATCCCAGTAGACTATTAACTCAAAGATGGGAGCTTGAGGTATTCTTAACTGATAGAAGGGAACCCCAATACTTGGGCTTGGCAAGCTGATGGGGGAGGAGTGCTAGTAGATTGAGATAATTGTAGAGGAGAAATTTGACACCTTCTTGTGGGTTGATATCCCCGTCTCGGGGGTGGCCTCTATTATACAGTGAATTGGTATGATAGAGTGCATACGAATGGGAGAATAGCCTTCGTCTATAGTCAGGTTGATTATATTTTTAGATAAGTCTCCTTCTACGCATTAAATGTTTTGTATTTATCTTTGATGTGTATTTTACTCAATTAATGTTATTTGATGATTTAAATGCATGGAATTATTGGCATTGTGTGAATGCATTGATGTCGAAGTTTCTTATAACATTTTGGTATAACATTTGTGTTAATTCCATGTGATCATTTTTATATTAAATTTCATTGTAATTTTTAATTAAATAAAAGGAAACAAATGAAATTTAGTATGAGAGGCCATTTCGGTTAGTAGTTTGAGTATCGTGTGGCCCCAATGGAATAATTAGGTCATCAGGTATGTGACATTTGGGAATCAATTGTTATTGGTTATGCATCACCAACAACTCCACCAATAGATGTGGCTGGGAAGAAGTCTAAGGAAAATAATTAAAAATCCATGAATTCCATCTTATGTACTCTATCGGAATTTCAATTTGTTAAGGTGAAGCATTGTGAATCAACAAAACAAATTTGGGATAATATTCAAAATATATGTGAAGGCGATGAAAAGGTTAATAAGGAAAAGATCCACACTCATAGAGGACAGTTTGAGAGTCTGAAAATGAAAGATGAAAAAATGTTGTAGCCTATCTCCTCCATGTTGATGAAATTATCAACACCATTAGAGTAATTGGTGAAAAGGTTGAACATATGATGATTGCACAAAAGGTGTTAATGTCAATCCCCGTAGTATTTGATTCCAAAGTTTCCTCTATTGAATAAATGAAGGACATTGATAAATGGATGAATTGCATGGGATTCTTACTACATATAAAATGAGGATTGAAAAACAAAAGCCATAAAAAAAGCAACTTTCAAAGAATAAAAAAAGATGAACAACATAGAACACAAATAAATCGATTGTTCCAACTATGAATTAGACACATAGGAAGCATTTTTTGTGACAAAACTCGAAAAGAGATCTAGAAAATACAAAAGTAAGTTTCCGTTTAAATGCTTTAACTGTGGGAAAGTAGGACATTTTGTGACAAAGTGTTCATATGAAAAGGATGAAAACAATGATGATGAATAAGACCATAAGATAAATAAATGGAGCAAACATCATCAACACAAAACAAATAAATAATAGGAAAATCATGAAAAGAATAAAAACTATTATAAGCAAAAGAAGAGTCTCTACTCAAAATGAGTCAGTGACTCATATGAAGGGAGCAATGAAAGCAATTTCGATAGTGATAGATAAGGAACTCTCTTTATGGAAATAAAAAAAATATTGATGCTTTTAATAATGAATAAAAAGGGAAGAAATGGTAGATTTAGAAGAAGAATAAAATGCTAAGACATATAGGGAAATGGATCCTGAAGAAGAGCTCATTTGTGCATGAAGCGAAATATATAAACTTAAAAAAAAGAATTTGAAACAGAAGGGGCAGTTGTTGAAATATGAAGAGGATGATTATGATTCAAAAGAGAAAATATCACAAAGTATTGAAGAAACATAAAATACCATTATCAACCTAGAGATTCATCTAGAAGATGTAAAAAAGATAGAATAAGTAGTGAGAAGCTAGCTAAAAGAAAAAAGAAACCTATGAAGAGTTAGAAAATGAAATTGTTTCGTTAAGAAAGAATTCAAGAATTTAACTATTTAGTTGAGTAAAATATTGAAGTTTGAAAAGAGCAATGAATTCTTAGATGATATCATCAATTTGAAAAGCTATGTTGGTGTTCACAAAAACTCTATAAAAAGTGAAGGCACCCTGAAGAAGGAGAATGAGGTTCCATAGAAACCCAACCTTCCTCACAAGGACAACAAGTAGGAATCCATAAGATCTTTTCCACCAAGTTGGCCTTGCACAACTCAGTACCAATACTCTTTCTTTGGTTATTATTTTTCTTGCAATTGCTATGGTCATAAATCAATAGTAGATTGTATAGCATGTAATAGTTATATGTGTAAGAAAGACACAAGTATTTATGGGTTCTCAAATAGAAACTATAATTCATTTTCCCTCTTATTCGACTACAATGTTGTATGTTATAAGTGCAACAACTATGGGAATGCAACACAATTCTGTAAAAGTGGCATTGTAGAATATCCCAGACAAAACATGGAAGAAGATACCCTTTCCAAACAAAAGAAACAATCCAAAAAAGTTTGGAAAAAGAAGGAGCAAGAAAAGCAAAAGAACATGCTTGTACAAATTGCATTTCATGCCCAAAATAAAGGAAATCAATGGTACATTGACATTGGATGCTCGAGCCACATGATAGGGTATCAAACCAAGATTCTCACTTTAAAGAAGTAAATGAAGGAAGTGTAGCATTTTGGGACTGATTCTAGCGCAAGAATAGGCATAAAAGGTACTCTTAGTCTTGATAGTGGAAAGACTAAAACATAAAATGTCTTGTATGTTGAAGGTTTGGAATATAATCTACTCAGTGTTATTCAAATGTGTGATCAAGGCCACACTCTCACATTTTATTCTCAACGTTCAGAGATAAGAAAGATAGACTTGAAAATATTATTGGAAAATGCAATTAGAACCTCAAATAATGTATATATTATCAATCAGATCAAAGGATAAAAATGCTATATGGGACAAATAGATGAAGGATGGTTATGGCATATATTAATGGGCCATATGAAATTTGATAATCTAGTGAAAGTCAACACTAAACAAACAGTGGGAGACATGCCAAATATCACAAAACCTTCAAAAACTACTTGCAATAAATGTTAGCATCGAAAGGAGATAAGAGAAAGCCTCAAATCAAAGGAATACTCAACCTCAAATCCATTAGAAATTGTACATATATAGAGCTTTGTGGACCAACAAGAACACAAATTTTACAAGGGAAAAATTACTCCATGTTGCTCATTAATTGTTACTAAAGAATGACATGGGTTGCATTCTTAAAAGACAAATCTAAAGCATTTGATAAGTTTAAAGCATTCAAATCCTTGGTTGAAAATGAAACTAATTTAAAAATCAAATTATTGATAAAATATCCAGGAGGTGAATTTATCTAAAATGAATTTGAAGAGTTTAAATTGTGAGCTTCATGGAATAATGTGACAATTTTGAGCTACAAGAACTCCACAACAAATTGGAGTGGTAGATTTTTGGAAGAATTGAACTGTACAAGATATGGATAGAGCAATATTGAATGAAGCTAAGCTATCATACATATTTTGGAGAAAATCAGTTGACACATTAGTCTATATTATGAATAGAGGGAAAATTATAGTCAACAATGCTAAAACACCCTATGAATTATGGAAAGGTAGACCAACAACAATAAAGTACTTAAAAGTATTTGGGAGCAAGTGATATATAAAGAGAGATAAAGGGAATTGGGAAAATATGAATCTAGAGATGATGAAAGTATATTTCTTGGTTATTCATCCAGAAGAAAGGCTTATAGATGTTACACTAAAAGATTGCACAAAATTGTAGAAAGTGAAAATATAAAAGTGGCTGAAGCATGGCCTTAAAGGGATAAATCACAAACAAATGAGCTTCTTGAAGAGATGAGCTACAAAGAAGAAGAAGAAGAAGAAGAAGGCATTCAGATACGAAGGCATCATCTAAATTTGTGCAAAATAATCATTCAAAAAATCTAATTCTTGGTGATAAAGATGTGAGAGTTCAAACTAGAAGAAGGCTATCAAGTGCACTAGAACATGAAAACTTATCCTTTCTATGTAAAACAGAGCCTAAGAACTTTACATAAGTTAGAAAATATAAGTATTGGATTGAAGTAATGGAAGAAGAGCTAAATCAAATCGACGAGACATGAGAACTTGTTCCAAGGACAAAATATGAGAATTTGATTGGCACCAAGTGGATGTTTAGGAACAAGTAGAATGAAGATGGGAAGGTCATAAGAAATAAGGAATTATTGGTTTGTAAAGGCTATGCTCAAATTGAAGGTATTTTGATTTCAAATAAACTTTTGCTCTGGTTTCTAGACTAGAAGCTATCCAATTGTTTTGGCATTTGTGTGTTCCAAGAATTTCAAAGTCTATCAAATGGATGTCAAGTCATCCTTTCTTAATGGAAATTCACAGGAAGAAGTATACATTGAACATACATAAGGGTTCTTATTATCATAAAATAAGAATGATGTGTGCATATTGAAGAAATCACTTAATGGGATAAAGTAATCCCCCAGAGCTTGGTATTTAAGACTTGATAAATATTAAACAACAAGGATTCAAAAGAGGATTTGTGGACTTAATATTTACATCATTATGGAAAATGAAATCTAGTTAATTTTTGTGCTTTATGTAGATAACATAATTTTTTTAGGTAGTAAAAAAAAATGTGCCAAGAGTTTGCAAAGGAAATGCAAAATGAATTTGATATGTCTATGCTTGGTGAACTATGGTTATTTATTTTCCTTATATATTTCTTAATCCAAAAAATACATATTCATTTACCAAACGAAGTATATCAAGGAAATGTTGAAGAAATTCATAATGGAATATCGTGCACCAATTAACACACCATGGTCACAAGTTGTAATTTGAGCAAAGATGATGAATCTATGGAAGAAAATAAAACATTGTACATTTCAATGATGGTATCCTATTATATGTGACAACATCAAGGATAGACATTATGCAAGAAGTAGGATTGGTTTCATGGTTTCAAGCTGCACCAAAAGACACCCATGTGCAAATAGTGAAAATAATATTTAGATATCTCATAGTCACCTTGGACTTCAGTTTGTGCTACTTAAGAGGTGAAAATTTTACTCTAACAAAATATAGTGATGCAAATTGGCATGGAATGTTGATGATTGGAAAAGTCTAAGTGGAGGAGCATTCTTTTTGGGAAACAATATAGTTTTTTGGTTGAGCAATAAATCATCTTCAATCTATCTATCCATAGTAGATTATGAGTATATAGCAGCAACATCATGTTGCACACAATTTCTTTGAATGAATCAAACACAAAGATATATTAAGGTAGGATATGATCATGCAATCTCAATACTTTGTCACAACAAAAGCACAATAAATATTTTAAAGAATATGTTGAACTTTTGTTGTCATTGATGTCAAAAGGAATTATCATTCATGTGTCAAAAAGACTTAGTATTCACGATTTCAAAGAAGAATTAGTATTCATCATGTCAAAGAAGACTTAGTATCATTGTTCTAGTTTGAAGAAGTATATATAATCCAGTTTGAAGAAGTATATATAATCTAGTTTGAAGAAGTACATCCAGGTTGTAGAAGTACATCTAATTTGAAGAAGTATATGAAATCCAGTTTGAATAAGTACATAAGGTATATGTGCAATTCCCTAATACATCTAGTTGTTGTACTTCAAAGGTTATTTCAAAGTGATAGTTGGACAAGTCTTGGAAGTAAGCAAGACCCACCAAGTGATACACGTATCGAAAGTGCACACGACCCACCAATTTATACAAGTCTCAGAAGTGCGTAAGAAGTATAGAAGTCTTGAGAGTCTTGGAATCAAGAGGTGGTTGGAAAATTCAAGTGCGCAAGACCGACCAAGGAATGGTACTTCAAGTGCACAAGTCCCAACGGGTAGTGGTTCTTCAGTGCACAAGTCCCACCATGATATGGACCACATGTGCGCAAGACACACAAGGCATGATACATTAGTTGCATATATCAAGACACGTGACATATGCATAAGTAAACTTGACCATGAAGAAAGGAAGAAGGGATGATACGACCAACTTGTGGGAGCATGGTCTGCACAAGTCAAGTATAAATAAGAATCCAAGTTGGATAGTGAAAGGTAAGATTGAAGATGAATAAGTGCTAGTACTCTCATTTGGAAAGATTCGAATTATTGGGGTATCAATGGCTTGTTGAACCGGAACAACATAATCTAGTAGCGATCTAGATTCACAAAGACATAAATGAAGCATAACAAATTATGCATAGGATGATGTAGTATATGGTTCAAGTGTGTGAGAACATAAATTTAGTATCACAGATGGTATGCATGAGGTCATACTTTATATGAGACATATGTGCATGAACCGAACATAAGCACAACAGAGGATGCACATGATTATGTGGTTTATCTGAGATAGATGCACAAGAATAGTACATCAACACTGTATATGATGCACAGGATGATTTGGTCTATCTAATACAGATGCCAAAGAACATAACTACATAACAGTGGAAGATGTGCATGTTGATGTATATGTAACTTCGGAATGTATTTCATCTGTGTATTTTATATATATTTATTGTACCCTTATAAGAGATGTGTTATTCCTCTATAAGGAAGTGTCGTCATGTGGATTGACAAGTGTCGCAAGTGTGTGTACTTGCCGATGGGTTATTAGACCACCATGTGGGGTCAGCCCAAAATTATATATAATATAATGTGGATGTATCTAACTAGACAAGTCGGCCCCATAAGGTCACTGGGAAAAAAGGTGAGTATAAATAGAGATAGGAGATCTCTATTTTACTCACTCGGAAAAGTAACTCACTCTCTCTCTCATAAGTGGCGCACTAGTGAGGAAGAGGAGGATCATATGCTAGGAGACTATCTCAGTGTTATTTGGTTGTATTTTGGTTGAGCCGTTTCTCTCTCTATCTTTGAGGAAGTTGTGGGGTTTTTCACCTTAGGGTTTTCCCCATGGAAACTCTGTGTCTCTTGTCTCTTATGCTTTTGATTCTTGTGATGCTTATCATATTGTGATTGTCATGCATTGATATACTATATATGTTATTCTCTCAGCAAAGATCCTACAGTATAATGAATTAATGCTCAAAATTTAACATGGTATCAGAGCTAACTTGAGAAGAAGACATTTTGCAGTGACGAAAGCTTGAGTTCCTTGTTTATTGGGGTTCTCTCCACAGATTTTTGAAAATCAATATAGTAGATTGACTCTACTCATCAAGGCGCATCTATCTGTCCAATAAGAATTCAATTCTGAGCATTTTCATATTTGGCCCTAAACATTAAGGTTTCCACAAAAATAGGAATTTCTGGAATCTGAAGACACAGCTGGCAGCTCCTTGCAAAAATCGAAGGTTAGAGATTTGGATCGAGATTTTTGGCTGGGTAGATCTCTGGGAAACGCAAACCCTAATTCAGGGCTCTCTCCAGTGAACCCAAGAGGACAAAAAGGAAATTCTGAAGGGAAAGACTTTGCTGACTCAAATTCTGAATGCACCAGGCTGATCAGCTCATCAAAGCGCATCTTTCTATCCTTTCAGAAATTTGAAATTCACATTTTGAATTTTTAGGGTTTCTCTGACAAACCCTAATCCGGGACGAGATCCAGTTTTCTGCATTTCAAGTGGTAAGACCTAAATCTTTTCTATTTTCATTTGAAGTACTCTTTAAGATGTCTATCCACACCAAGCTTGAGCATAAGCTTGAAGGGGTTGATAACTTCTGAGCCTGGAAGTATAGGATTGGGTTAATCCTGGAAGAGAATGAGTTGGACTCATATGTGAAAGAAGACATCCCTATCCCAGAGGATGAAGAGGCCAATGTATTGCATAAGAAGAACGTGGTCAAGGCAAAGAGAATCATTGTTGATTCTATCAAAGACCATCTCATACCCCATGTGTCTTATCTTAAGACACCCAAGGAGATGTTTGAATCTTTGACCAAGCTATTTGAAGGAAAGAACATAAATCGGAAGATGACCCTGGGAACCAATTGAAAGGAGTGAAGTTCCAGAATGGAGAAACCATTCAATCTTATTTTTCAAGGGTCTCCCAGATCAAGGAACAACTAGAAGCAGTATATGAAATGGTGTAGAATGGTGAAGTAGTGATGACTACTCTAAATGGCCTACCCAGGTCATGTGATTCCTTCATTCAAGGAATTTGTGCAAGGAAGAAGTTGATCTCCTTCAACAGATTGCGGGAAGAATGTTCTCAAGAAGAAGCTAGACTTATAGCTCGTGAGGAAAAGATGGGAGGTGAAGATCAAGCTCTTGCAGCTCACACCAAAAAAAGCAAAACCAAGAAGGAGCACTCTCACCACAATAGATCCTATCAAAAGAGTAAGAAGGACCTAAGATGCTTCACATGCAATGAGAAGGGTCACTTTGCTTCAGATTGTCCCAAGAACAAAAGGGATAATAACAACAACTCCAGTAAGAAGAAGAAGGGTAGCAAAAGAAGGTTTCATGCTCATGCTGCCGAAGATGATGAACCCCCAAAGAAGAAGGCTAGGGCAGAAAGTGATAGTGATGATGACTCATCAAGTGAAGAAGAGTATGTTCTGATCTCTGCTCTCACAGGTACTATCTCCCATGGTTGTAGTGATTGGTTGATTGATAGTAGGCTTCCAAACACATGACTGGGTTTAAGGAATCTTTTGTGAGCCTATCTGAACATAAATCACCCCATAAGGTGAAACTTGGGGATGATTATCAATACCCAATCAAAGGAAGTGGTGAAGCCTCCTACAACCTAGATTCTAGAAAATATTTGAAGATGAAAGAAGTCCTTTATGTATCTGGGATCAAGAAGAACTTACTCTCCATCTCTGCATTGGATGCAAAAGGTATGAGGGTTGCATTTGTGGATGGCCAAGTCCTAATGTGGCCAAAGGGAAAGAACATAGATGATACAGTAGTGATTGGAGAGCAAGAGGGAGGATTGTATAAATTGAAGGGACAACCTGAACATGCCATGGTGCATGAATCCATGGATCCAAGTGAACTTTGGCATAGAAGACTTGCGCATATGCACTATAGAGCACTTCCAATTGCAAGCAAGGTAGTAGAAGGTCTTCCTGAAATCAAGACCAAACATGAAGGTGTTTGCAAAGGATGTGCAAAAGGTAAGAACATTAAGAAGGCTTTCCCAAGCAGTGAAAGCAAGGCAAAAGACATCCTGGAAATCATCCACTCAGATGTATGTTTCCCTATGTCATCCAGTTTCCTGAGTGGGTATTTTTACTATGTCTCATTTATTGATGACTTATCCAGGAAGACTTGGGTATACTTCTTGAAGAACAAAGATGAGGTGTTTGATAAGTTCAAGGAAATCAAAACCTTGATGGAGAACCAAACTGACAAGAAGATCAAAACATTCAGATCCGACAATGGTGGAGAATTCACCTCAAGTGACTTCAAGAAGCTTTGCAGTGATTTAGGGATTAAGAGGGAGTTGACTGCTCCTTATAATCCTCAACAGAATGGAGTTGCAGAAAGGAAGAATAGAACTATCATGGAAGCAGCAAGGGAAATGTTGGATGACCAGGATCTACCTATGCATCTATGGGAAAAAGCAGCTAGAACAGCTGTATATGTGCAGAACAGAACACCCTACAAGATATTGGACAACAAGACACCAGAAGAGGTCTTTTCTGGTAAGAAACCCGAAGTCATCCATCTCAGAATATTTGGTTGTCCAGTATACACTCATGTCCCAAAGGAAAAGAGGACTAAACTAGATCCTTCAGGAAAGAAGGGTATCTTTGTGGGTTACAGTGAAAGCTCGAAGGCCTACAGAATATACTTTCCAGGGTTCAAGAAGATTGATGTCAGTAGGGATGTAAAATTTGATGAAAACTCAGCATTCATCAAATCAAGGAAGGAACCTATCAAAGTTTATGAAGAACCTAAGGAAACTAGATTTCAAGACACTACCATGACTGAAGCAGTTCCAGAAGTTGTTCGTGAGTTTGAAGATCCGCAAGAACTTGTAGATCCACCCCGCGAGGATAACTCTCACAAAAGGAAACCTGCATGGGCTAGAGGGATCATTCAAGATGCAGAAATATTTGGCATTCCAGAAGAAAAACACAGAGCAAAGAAGAGAACCAGATCACATACCAGTTATGTTGCTTTACTCTATGGCATTATGAACAAAGAGCCTTCCAGTTATGAAGAGGCAGCGGAAAAGAAAGAATGGAAGGATGCTATGGTTGAGGAATACCAATCAATAATGAAGAATGATGTTTGGAATGTTGTCCCAAGACCTAAAGAGAAGTCGGTTGTGACTTCCAAGTGGATCTACAAAATCAAGCATGCTACAGATGGCAGTATAGAAAAATACAAAGCAAGATTCGTATCTCGTGGCTTCTCTCAGAAAGAGGGAATAGATTATGAAGAAACTTGTGCACCTGTAGCCAGGTATACTTCCATCAGATCAGTACTTTCCCTGGCTACAGCTATGAAATGGAAAATACACCAGATGGATGTCAAGACTGCCTTCTTGAATGGTGTAGTTGAAGAGGAAGTATGTGTGGAACATCCACTCAGTTTCGAAATACATGACAGGGATTCATATGTGTGCAAATTGAAGAAAGCTTTGTATGGCTTGAAACAAGCTCCCAGAACTTGGTATGGTAGGATGGACAGTTTCCTATCTAGTTTGGGCTTTACTAAGAGTAAAGCGGATTCTAACCTTTACTACAAGGTTGAGGAAGGGAATCCTGTGATTATACTCCTGTATGTGGATGACTTATTTGTAACAGGAGATGATAGACTGATTGCAGATACTAAGAGAAATCTTGCTGCTGAATTCGATATGAAAGATTTGGGAATGATGCACTATTTCCTAGGTATGGAGGTGTGGCAGAGTACAGGTGGGATCTTCCTTGGTCAAGGGAAGTACACAGTAGATATCCTGAAGAGATTTGGGATGATGGATTGCAAGGCCATGGCCACACCTATGGCATCGAATCTGAAGCTTCTATGTGATGCTTCATCTGAGCTAGTTGATGTCTCTATGTATCGTCAGATGATTGGGTCCTTGATGTACCTGACGAACACGAGACCAGACATTTGCTTTGGTGTGAACACATTGAGCCAGTTCCTGACGGATTCGAGGAGTGTTCACCTGGTTGCTGTAAAGCATGTTCTAAGGTACCTGAAGGGTACAGTGGATTATGGGCTCAAGTATGAAGCGAATCAAAAGTTTAACCTCCAGGGTTATGTTGATTCAGATTGGGATGGCAGTGCTGCAGATAGGAAGAGCACATCTGGGTGCTGCTTCAGTATGGGATCAGGTGTGATCTCTTGGTTTAGCAGGAAGCAGTCCTGCGTAGCATTGAGTACAGCCGAGGCAGAGTATGTTGCAGCTTGTTCAGCTATTTGTGAGGCAGTATGGCTATGGAAGCTACTGTCTGAGTTATTTGATCTCCCGTTGGATGCTACTGGTATCTTCTGTGATAACCAGAGTTGTGTGAAGCTATCCGAGAACCCAGTGTTTCATGACAGGTCAAAACACATAGAGATCAAATATCACTATATCATGGATATGGTGCAGAGAGGAGCTGTGAAGCTCCTGTATGTTGCGACGGACGAGCAGATTGCAGATGTGCTGACGAAGCCACTAGCCAGGGTGAAGTTCGAGTACTTCAGAGAGAGGCTTGGCGTTCTTCAGATCGAGGACACTTCGAGGAAGAAGTGATGGACACATTTGCTGAAGCCTTTCCAAGCATGTTGGAAGGAGGATCCTTCACATGGCTGTGGATATAAGTACTGGATGCTGAGCATCAGGATGATGTTCTGGTTTATGCTGGATATGATCAGTTGGATCATTTATATGTATGTACGCATCATGTTGGATGCTGGATATGATCAATTGGATCATTTATATGTATGTATGCATCATGTTGGATGCTGGATATGATCGGTTGGATCATGTGTATGTATTTTTGTATATGCATCATGTTGGATGCTTGGACCATGTATCTGTATATGTATCAGGTGGGTACATTGTATGATTAGGTGGATCATGTATGGTGATATGTATCATGTATTTGTATTTGTATCAGGTGGATACATTGTATGATCAGGAGGATCATGTATGATGATATGTATCAGATAGATACTTGGTATGCATCAGGTAGATGCATTATATGATCAGGATGATCATGGATGACGAGCTTCAGGATGTTGCTCCAGATGACATGCAACAGGATGTTGCAGTGATGATGATCAGGATGATCATGGATGACGAGCTTCAGGATGTTGCTCCAGATGACATGCAGCAGGATGTTGCAGTGATGATGATCAGGATGATCATGTGTACATCAGGATGATGTATGGTGAGTATCAGGTTGATACTCTATGGTCGTGGATCAGGTTGTGCAGATGAGCATGTAATTCGATGCCCTAGGAGATTTGCAGATAGTCTTTCAAGGTTTTGCCTATGGCATGTAATTCGGTTCCCTGGGATATCTGGCAAATGCTCTTTCGAGATTTTGCTCTGGAAGGACATATAATTCGGTGCCCTGGGAGATCTGTAGATAATCTTTCGAGGTTTTGCCTATGGCATGTAATTCGGTGCCCTGGGATATCTGGCAGATGCTCTTTCGAGGTTTTGTCCTATGGCATATAATTCGGTTCCCTGGGAGATCCGATAGGTTGGGTTGTGTGCCCATAATCATTCCTGGGATGGTCTTGCGAGGTTTTGCCATGACCACATGTAATTCGTTGCCCTGGGAGATCCTATAGGTAGAGCTGTGTGCTCGTAACAGCCTGGGATGCTCTTGCGAGGTTTTGTGGTGAGGTCACATGTAATTCGTTGCCCTGGGAGATCCTATAGGTAGAGCTGTGTGCTCGTAATAGCCTCGGATGCTCTTTCAAGGTTTTGTGACGCACGTAATAAGTCCTGAGGATTCCACAGTATGGCCAGTGATGATGAAGACCTATAGGTGGTGGGCCTACATCCAATATGAAAAAGGACTGGCTCTGTAGAACTTCCTATGACGAGTAGAGTCAGAGATTGGTTGAGATAGCAGTAGCAGTGACGATGATGATGACGATGCATCGATGACGATGATCCAGAGAAGAAGACTTGTCTAGCAGATCTGTGTCGATAAATACCTTCCTAGTTAAGAGGGAGTGTTGATGTATATGTAACTTTGGAATGTATTTCATCTGTGTATTTTATATATATTTATTGTACCCTTATAAGAGATGTGTTATTCCTCTATAAGGAAGTGTCGTCATGTGGATTGACAAGTCTCGCAAATGTGTGTACTTGCCAATGGGTTATTAGACCACCATGTGGGGTCGGCCAGGAATTATATATAATATAATGTGGATGTATCTAACTAGACAAGTCGGCCCCATAAGGTCACTGGGCAAAAAGGTGAGTATAAATAGAGATAGGAGATCTCTATTTTACTCACTCGGAAAAGTAACTCATTCTCTCTCTCATAAGTGGCACACTAGTGAGGAAGAGGAGGATCATTTGCTAGGAGACTATCTCAGTGTTATTTGGTTGTATTTTGGTTGAGCCATTGCTCTCTCTATCTCTGAGGAAGTTGTGGGGTTTTTTGTTAAATTTTCAGTATTAAATCACAATACTATAGGATCTTTGCTGAGAGAACAACATCTACAGTATATCAATGCATGACAATCATAATATGACAAGCATCACAAGCATCACAAGAATCAAAAGCATAGAGACAAGAGACACAGAGTTTCCGTGGGGAAAACCCTAAGGTGAAAAACCCCACAACTTCCTCAGAGATAGAGAGAGCAATGGCTCAACCAAAATACAACCAAATAATAAAGAGATAGTCTCCTAGCAGATGATCCTCCTCCTCCTCACTAGTGCGCCACTTTTCAGAGAGAGAGATAGATACTTTTCCGAGTGAGTAAAATAGAGATCTCCTATCTCTATTTATACTCACCTTTTTGCCCAGTGACCTACTGGGGCCGACTTGTCTACTTGAGTACATCCACATTATATTATATATTAATTAGGGCCGACCCCATAAGGTGATCTAATAACCCATTGGCAAGTACACATACTTGCGACACTTGTCAATCCACATGACGACACTTCCTTATAGAGGAATAACACATCTCTTATAAGGGTACAATAAATATATATATAATATACTGATGAAATACATTCCGAAGTTACATATACATCAACACTCCCTCTTAACTAGGAAGGTATTTCTCGACACAGATTTGCTAGACAAGTCTTCTTCTCTGGATCATCGTCATCGATGCATCGTCATCGTCAGCGTCACTGCTGCTGCTATCTCGTCCAATCTCTATCTCTACTCGTCATAGGAAGTTCTACAGAGCCAGTCCTTTTTCATACTGGATGTAGGCCCACCACCTGCAGGTCTTCATCATCACTGGCCATACTGTGGAATCCTCAGGACTTTTACGTGCGTCACAAAACCTCGAAAGAGCATCCCAGGCTGTTACGAGCACACAACTCTACCTATAGGATCTCCTAGGGCACCGAATTACATGTGACCTCACCACAAAACCTCGCAAGAGCATCTGCCAGATATCCCAGGGAACCGAATTACATGCCATAGGAAAAACCTCGAAAGACTATCTGCAGATCTCCCAGGGCACCGAATTACATGCCATAGGACAAAACCTCGAAAGAGCATCTGCCAGATATCCCAGGGAACCGAATTACATGCCATAGGCAAAACCTCGAAAGACTATCTGCAGATCTCCCAGGGCACCGAATTATATGTCCTCCCATAGCAAAACCTCGAAAGAGCATTTGCCAGATGTCCCAGGGCACCGAATTACATGCCATAGGCAAAACCTCGAAAGACCATCTGCAAATCTCCCAGGGCACCGAATTACATGCTCATCTGCACAACCTGATCCACGGCCACAGAGTATCAACCTGATACTCACCATACATCATCCTGATGTATCCATGATCATCCTGATCATCATCACTGCAACGTCCTGCTGCATGTCATCTGGAGCAACATCCTGAAGCTCGTCATCTATGATCATCCTGATCATCACTGCAACATCCTGCTGCATGTCATCTAGAGCAACATCCTGAAGCTCATCATCTATGATCATCCTGATCATCAATGCATCTACCTGATGCATACCAAGTATCTACCTGATACATATCATCATACATGATCCTCCTGATCATACAATGTATCCACCTGATACAAATACATGATACATATCATCATACATGATCCTCCTGATCATCAATGCATCTACCTGATGCATACCAAGTATCTACCTGATACATATCATCATACATGATCCTCCTGATCATCAATGTATCCACCTGATACAAATACAAATACATGATACATATCACCATACATGATCCACCTGATCATACAATGTATCCACCTGATACATATACAGATACATGGTCCAAGCATCCCACATGATGCATATACAAAATACGTATACATGATCCAACTGATCATATCCAGCATCAACATGATGCGTACATACAAAAATGATCCAACTGATCATATCCAGCATCCAACATGATGCGTACATACATGCAAAATGATCCAACTGATCATATCCAGCATCCAACATGATGCGTACATACATACAAAATGATCCAACTGATCATATCCGGCATCCAACATGATGCGTACATACATACATAAAAATGATCCAACTGATCATATCCAAGCATCCAACATGATGCGTACATACATACATAAAAATGATCCAACTGATCATATCCAAGCAGAAACCAGAACATCATCCTGATGTTCATCATCCAGCGCTTACATCCACAGCCATGTGAAGGATCCTCCTTCCAACATGCTTGGAATGGCTTCAGCAAATGTGTCCATCACTTCTTCCTCGAAGTGTCCTCGATCTGAAGAACGCCAAGCCTCTCTCTGAAGTACTCGAACTTCACCCTGTCTAGTGGCTTCGTCAGCACATCTGCAATCTGCTCGTCCGTCGCAACATACAGGAGCTTCACAGCTCCTCTCTGCACCATATCCCTGATATAGTGATATTTGATCTCTATGTGTTTCGACCTGTCATGAAACACTGGGTTCTCGGACAGCTTCACACAACTCTGGTTATCACAGAAGATACCAGTAGCCTCCAACGGGAGATCAAATAACTCAGACAGTAGCTTCCGTAGCCATACTGCCTCACAACTAGCTGAACAGGCTGCAACATACTCTGCCTCAGCTGTACTCAGTGCTACGCAGGACTGCTTCCTGCTAAACCAAGAGATCACACCTGATCCCATACTGAAGCAACACCCAGATGTGCTCTTCCTATCTGCAGCACTGCCAGCCCAATCTGAATCAACATAACCCTACAGGTTAAACTTTTGATTCGCCTCATACCTGAGCCCATAATCCACTGTACCCTTCAGGTACCTCAGAACATGCTTTACAGCAACCAGGTGAACACTCCTTGGATCCGTCAGGAACTGGCTCAATGTGTTCACAGCAAAGCAAATGTCTGGTCTCGTGTTCGTCAGGTACATCAAGGACCCAATAATCTGACGATACATAGAAACATCAACTGGCTCAGATGAAGCATCGCAAAGAAGCTTCAGATTCGATGCCATAGGTGTGGCCATGGCTTTGCAATCCATCATCCCAAATCTCTTCAGGATATCTACTGTGTACTTCCCTTGACCAAGGAAGATCCCACCTGCATTCTGCCACACCTCCATACCTAGGAAATAGTGCATCATTCCCAAATCTTTCATATCGAATTCAGCTGCAAGCTTCCTCTTGGTATCTGCAATCATTCTGTCATCTCCTGTCACAAATAGGTCATCCACATATAGTAGTAGAATCACAGGATTCCCTTCCTCAACCTTGTAGTAAAGGTTGGAATCCGCTTTACTCTTGGTAAAGCCCAACCTAGATAGGAAACTGTCCATCCTACCATACCAGGTTCTGGGAGCTTGCTTCAAGCCATACAAGGCTTTCTTCAATCTGCATACATAAGATTCCCTGTCATGTATTTCAAAGCCGAGAGGCTGTTCCACATATACTTCCTCTTCTACTACACCGTTCAGGAAAGCAGTCTTGACATCCATCTGGTGTATCTTCCATTTCATTGTTGCAGCCAGGGCAAGTACTGTTCTGATGGAAGTATATCTGGCTACAGGTGCAAAGGTTTCTTCATAGTCTATTCCTTCCTTCTGAGAGAAACCACGAGCTACGAATCTTGCTTTATATTTTTCCACACTGCCATCTGCAGCATGCTTGATTTTGTAGATCCACTTGGAAGTCACAACAGACTTCCCTTTAGGTCTTGGGACAACATCCCAAACATCATTCTTCATAATTGATTGGTATTCCTCAACCATAGCATCCTTCCATTCTTTCTTTTCTGCTGCCTCCTCATAACTGGAAGGTTCTTTGTTCATAATGTCACAGAGTAAAGCAACATAACTGGTGTGTGATATGGTTCTCTTCTTTGCTCTGTGCTCTTCTTCTGGAATGCCAAATCTTTCTGCATCACGAATGAGCTCTCTAGCCCATACAGGTTTCCTCTTGTGAGAGTTATCCTCACGGGGTGGATCTATAGGTTCTTGTGGATCTTCAAACTCACGAGCAGTTTCTGGAACTGCATCAGTCATGGTAGTGTCCTGAAATCTTGTTTCCTTAGGTTCTTCATAAACTTCAATAGGTGCCTTTCTTGATTTGATGAATGCTGAATTTTCATCAAATGTTACATCCCTGCTGACATCAATCTTCTTGAACCCTGGAAAATATATTCTGTAAGCCTTCGAGCTTTCACTATAAACCACAAAGATGCCCTTCTTTCCTGAAGGATCTAGTTTAGTCCTCTTCTCCTTCGGAACATGAGTGTATACTGGACAACCAAATATTCTGAGATGGCTGACTTCAGGTTTCTTACCAGAAAAGACTTCTTCTGGTGTCTTGTTGTCCAATATCTTGTGGGGTGTTCTGTTCTGCACATATACAGCTGTTCTAGCTGCTTCTGCCCATAGATGCATAGGAAGATCCTGGTCATGCAACATTGCCCTTGCTGCTTCCATGATAGTTCTGTTCCTCCTTTCTGCAACTCCATTCTGTTGAGGATTATAAGGAGCAGTCAACTCCCTCTTAATCCCTGAATCACTGCAAAGCTTCTTGAAGTCATTTGAGGTGAATTCTCCACCATTGTCAGATCTGAATGTTTTGATTTTCTTGTCAGTTTGATTCTCCATCAAGGTTTTGAATTCCTTGAATTTATCAAACACCTCATCTTTGCCCTTCAGGAAGTATACCCAAGTCTTCCTGGAGAAGTCATCAATAAATGATACATAGTAAACATACCCACTCAGAGAGCTGGATGACATAGGGCCACATACATCTGAGTGGATGATTTCTAGGATATCTTTTGCCTTGCTTTCACTGCTTGGGAAAGCCTTCTTAATGTTCTTACCTTTTGCACATCCTTTGCAAACACCTTCATGTTTGGTCTTGATTTCAGGAAGACCCTCTACAGCCTTGCTTCCAATTGGAAGTGCTCTATAGTGCATGTGAGCAAGTCTTCTATGCCAAAGTTCACTTGGCTCCATGGATTCATGTACCATGGCATGTTCAGGTTGACCCTTTAATTTATACAAGCCTCCCTCTTGCTCTCCAATCACTACCGCATCATCCATGGTCTTTCCCTTTTGCCACATTAGTACTTGGCCATCAACAAATGCAACCCTCATACCTTTTGCATCTAAAGCGGAGATGGAGAGTAAGTTCTTCTTGAGTCCAGGTACATAGAGGACTTCCTTCATCTTCAGAGATTTTCCAGAATCTAGGTTGTAAGAAGCTGCACCACTTCCTTTGATTGGGTATTGATAATCATCCCCAAGTTTCACCTTATGGGGTGATTCATGTTCAGAAAGGTTCACAAAAGATTCCTTGAACCCAGTCATGTGTTTGGAAGCCCCACTATCAATCAACCAATCATTACAACCATGTGAGATGGTACTAGTGAGTGCAGAGATCAGAACATACTCTTCTTCACTTGATGAATCATCATCACTACTACTTTCTGCCTTAGCCTTCTTCTTTGGGGGTTCATCATCTTCAGCAGCATGAGCATGAAACCTTCTTTTGCTGCCCTTCTTCTTCTTACTAGGATTTTTGTTATTATCCTTTTTGTTCTTAGGACAATCTGAAGCAAAGTGACCCTTCTCATTGCATGTGAAGCATCTTAGGTCTTTCTTATTCTTTTGATAGGATCTATTGTGGCGAGGGTGATCCTTCTTGGTTTTGCTTCTTTTGGTGTGAGCTGCAAGAGCTTGATCTTCTCCTCCCATCTTTTCCTCACGAGCTATAAGTCTAGCTTCTTCTTGAGAACATTCTTCCCGAAGTCTACTGAAGGAGATCAACTTCTTCCTTGCACAAATTCCTTGGATAAAGGAATCCCATGACCTGGGTAGGCCATTTAGAGTGGTCATCACCACTTCACCATTCTCCACCATTTCATCTACTACTTCTAATTGTTCCTTGATCTGAGAGACCCTTGAAAAGTAGGATTGAATGGTTTCTCCATTCTGAAACTTCACTGCTTTCAATTGGTTCCGCAGGGTCATCTTCCGATTTATGTTCTTTCCTTCAAATAGCTTGGTCAAAGATTCAAACATCTCTTTGGGTGTCTTGAGAGAAGACACATGGGGTATGAGATGGTCTTTGATGGAATCAGCAATGATTCTCTTTGCCTTGACCAAGTTCTTCTTGTGCAATACCTTGGCCTCTTCATCCTCTAGGATAGGGATGTCTTCTTTCACATATGAGTCCAACTCATTCTCTTCTAGGATTAGCCCAATCCTATACTTCCAGGCTCGGAAGTTATCAGCCCCTTCAAGCTTATCCTCAAGCTTGGTGTGAAGAGACATCTTTAAGAGTACTTCAAATGGAAATAGAAAAGATTTAGAACTTACCACTTGAAGTGCTGAAAACTGGATCTGGTCCCGGATTGGGGTTTGTCAGAGAAACCCTAAAAATTCAAAATGTGAATTTCAAAATTCCGAAAGGATAGAAAGATGCGCTTTGGAGAGCTGATCAGCCTAGTACATTCAGAATTTGAGATCAGCAAAGTCTTGCCCTTCAAAATTGCCTTTTTGTCCTCCTGGGTTCACTAGGGAGAGTCCTGAATTAGGGTTTGAGTTTCCCGGAGATCTACCCAGCCAAAAATCTCGATCCAAAGCTCAAACCTTCGATTTTTGCAAGGAGCTTCCAGCTGTACCTTCAGTTTCCAGAAATTCCTATTTTTGTGGAAACCCTAATTTTTAGGGCCAAAACTGAAAATGCTCGGAACTGAAATCTGATTGGACAGAAAGATGCGCCTTGATGAGTAGATGCAATCTACTATACTGAATTTCAAAAATCTGTGGAGAGAAACCCAATAAACAAGCAATACAAGCTTCCGTCACTGCAAAATGTCTTCTTCTCAGTTAAGCTCTGATACCATGTTAAATTTTCAGTATTAAATCACAATACTATAGGATCTTTGCTGAGAGAACAACATCTACAGTATATCAATGCATGACAATCATAATATGACAAGCATCACAAGCATCACAAGAATCAAAAGCATAGAGACAAGAGACACAGAGTTTCCGTGGGGAAAACCCTAAGGTGAAAAACCCCACAACTTCCTCAGAGATAGAGAGAGCAATGGCTCAACCAAAATACAACCAAATAATACAAAGATAGTCTCCTAGCAGATGATCCTCCTCCTCCTCACTAGTGCACCACTTTTCAGAGAGAGAGATAGATACTTTTCCGAGTGAGTAAAATAGAGATCTCCTATCTCTATTTATACTCACCTTTTTGCCGAGTGACCTACTGGGGCCAACTTGTCTACTTGAGTACATCCACATTATATTATATATTAATTAGGGCCGACCCCATAAGGTGATCTAAATACCCATCGGCAAGTACACATACTTGCGACACTTGTCAATCCACATGACGACACTTCCTTATAGAGGAATAACACATCTCTTATAAGGGTACAATAAATATATATATAATATACTGATGAAATACATTCCGAAGTTACATATACATCAACATTTTTCACCTTAGGGTTTTCCCCACGGAAACTCTGTGTCTCTTGTCTCTTATGCTTTTGATTCTTGTGATGCTTGTCATATTGTGATTGTCATGCATTGATACACTGTATATGTTATTCTCTCAGCAAAGATCCTAGAGTATAATGAATTAATACTCAAAATTTAACAGTGCACTATCAGTTGATTATGCAAATGAACAGAACCAGAACAATATGTTGAACAACGTGTAGATTGTGTATGTATTTGAAGTATGAACCAATGTGCAATATTGATGCAGTGACGTGAAGTTGGAATTGATCTAATGATACAGTACAAAATTTGCAAAGGATCGAGTATATATCAAGAGTGTATAGAGGAATGTATTGCAATAAATCTGAAGAACTGTGCGCAAATCAGTAGAAAGCATTGAGGAATCTTTTATAGTCATATCAGGGAAGTAGGATGGGGAAAGGAATAGGGATTCAGTGTTTCCTTCAGTTCAGATCTTATAAATTTGAGGGGTCGGTGCCTCCTTCTAGTTGGTGCTAGTAGATCAGGGAGTTGGTGCTTCCTTCAGGCTGTATCCTGTAAATAAAGGAGTTGGAGACTCCTTGTTTGTGTTGGAGAATATTGGAAGTTGGTGCTTCCCATGAATATAATATTTATTATATAAGAAAACATTATGTGGTTTTCTCCCGTTTTGGTTTCCACATTAAATATTTGTGTTCTATGTATTGTACATGTGTTCATGAATGGCATTGTTTATGATGAATGCATAATATAAGTACTATTTATATTTGGTAAAAGTAAAAATTGTTCATAATTGCGCATAATATTGATTCATCACCCCTAGTAGTATTAATAAGATTTCCAACTATTGCATCAGAGCAGGTGTCTTCAGTAACAATTTAACCACTGGAAGATAGATCTTTGCGAAGATATGGACAAGTAGGATTTAATCTCCAATAACAGAGAACCTAGATTTGATGGCTCGAACTACACTTTATGGAGGATAAGAATGGATGTATATCTGCAGTCTGCTGGTGTTGATGTCTAGCAGTCAATTGAAAATGGCTATGGTGTTCCGACAATTGCACCTATTGATCCAACTAAAAGAAGGAAATATGATTTTAATGCAAGAGCTAGGAATGTGCTATTATGTGGATTAGAAAATTTTGAATTCACCAAGATCATGCATTGTACTTTACCAAAGGAAGTATCAGACAAACTCAAAACTATCTATGAAGTATGAAGGAGATGAGAAAGTCAAGAAGGAAGAACTACAGACTTATTCTAGAATATTGGAGTGTTTGAATCTGAAATATGAAGAAAATATTTCATCATAATTTCTTCGAGTTGATGAGATAGTCAACGCCATCAAATATCTTGGAGTTCAACTAAATGAAGAATTGATTGTGCAAAAAATACTGAGAACTCTACCACTGTGATTTGAATCCAAGGTGTTACTTTTAAAAGACAAAACTTGTCTTGAAAGATTGACAAATGATGAGCTTCATGGAATCCTCACTACATATGAGATGAGAACCAAAAGAGAAAATCCCACTAGGAAAGAAGCAGCCTTCAAAGCCACCAGGAAAGTAAAACATGAGCATGAAAACTACTCATCTGATGAATCAGATGAAGAACAAGAAAATTTTATAAGGAATTTAAAAAGAGGACATGGCAAGTACAAGGTTACGTTACCCTTCAAATGTTTTAAATGTGGTAGAGTAGGCCATTTTGCATCAAAGTTTCCTTACAAAGAAGATAGAGATGGTGATAGTGAAGAAAAATTCAATTGCAAGGAATGAAGGATGATACACCCATAGGAAAAATCTGAGAACATAAATAAGTTCCCTAAATAGAGGAAGAATTTGTATTCCAGGGGAAATATCAGTTCATCTAAATATAGTGATTGTGGTGATAACCCAAGAGAAGTGATTTTCATGGCATTTCTAGAAGATGAAGGCATAGAAGAAAATAAAAAAGTGGTGTTCCTCTATCAAGAAAGACCATCAAATACACATAGTCAATCGGGAACTTTGGATAACTACTTTTTCAGTGGGACCTTTAATTCACCTACAAAACCTGTTGCAGAAGTTGGATCAAATAGTTATTTTGAAAAGGAAGAAATTACAGAAGTCGATTGGGAAGGTGAATTAGTTAGTTCACTGGAATATTTGAAGAAATCAAGAAATAAGAACAAACTTTTGTAGGAGCAACTGTCAAAATATGAAGAACAGGTCAAGAAAGCTAAGGCCTTTCAAGAATCACTTGAAAAAAAGGTGAGTGAAAAGGAAATGGATCTTGAGAAACAATTGGAATACACAATAAATAAAATAAGGAAGCTTGAGGAAGAGGGGTTTGCATGAAATATTTATCTGGATGAATGAAAGCAGGAGAATGAGTCACTGAAAAATCAACTTTAGCAAAAAGATAGAGAGATATCTCACTTAAAAGAAGAACTGTATGATATGAAAAAATGGGAATAGGCTCAAGAGCACTTCAATAATGATACTGCAAACTACACAAATCTAGGAAATGACAAGACTTGTCTTAAAGTGGAAATGGAAAACAAATTCATTAATAGCACATAAATCCTGGACAAGATATTGAACGATCAAAGATCAACATCAGACAAACCATGACTTGGCTATGAAAGAACAACTGAGAATATCTGCGACAACAAGTATGGTTCAAATCAAATGAGGCCATTTCAATCCAAGTATGATAATTCTTTTAATGATTATAAATTTTTCGATTACCTTGGTAGAAGAAGTTTCAATACATTAAAGTGCATGAGGTGTAACTACAATGGACATATTGCAAAATACTTTCATACTATAAGATGCTATGCCTGTGATGGTTTTGGACACGAGGCTCAATATTGTCGAAGAACGGTAAATCACCGAGAAATAAATGCATTATATGAAATCAACAACAAGACATGGACCAAGGAGGGAAGTAGTCAGGAGAAGTATCACAATGGGTGTGCACATAAGAAAAAGTGGGTAAAGAAAATTACTCAAACATGTACAGTCGAAGCAAATAATCCAAGTACATATCAAGCAACAAATGATTGCTACCCATATTTCTAATCACCAAAAGGATGAGTAAAATCCTTGAATTCAACCACATTATTCTTAGGAATTCAAGGAAAGTGTTAGTAGGTAAGGTGAACATTTGAAGACTGTTGTATACAATTGCACTAATGTAAAGTTGCAAAGGAAATGTGCATTATTTGTGAAGATGTGTTGAAGTAAAATGGACACACAAAGAATTCATACATGTGACCATTGAAAGAAGGGTACAAATAAGTAAATTGCTGATGAAAAACATAAATTCCGCACATATACAATATTATTACATAATCAAAGTTTGTATTATATTCAAAATTTTCGAATAGAGGAAGAAAAAATTAAGCAAGATCTTTGTCGCAGAAATTAGAGTCGAAGTATCAAGAGGAAGCATGCTAAGGCCTAACAATGACCGAAGTACATTATAATGATAGAAGCTATGTTGAGCAAAATTGATAATTACTAAAGCAACTTAGACCCGAAGCTCAAGGTCCAATTTTGTAACATAGTTTGATGGTTGTTGAGACAAGTGAATTTAAAGATGAAGTGGAGTCTACTCAACGAAATTACAAGCTTGCATAAGTGGAAAAATTTGCAGGATTGAAGAAGATGTGTTTGCATTACCATGCCTCATATGAATCGAAATTAGCAAGTCAAGAATATTCTTTTGTGTTGGAGTATTAAAAAAACCCACCTATACAATTTTAGACTTAAGATATAATTAATTAATCATTTGTGATTAATTTCCTAAGTTTTGACTATGCGAATAGGGCCAGTTTTGTCTTTTAGTGGACCACATCTCATCCTAACTATTAGAACATTATTACACCTATGTACATTAATCATTTATTAATTGATGGTTAACTAGTGCCCAAGTGATTAATTATTACATCCCTAAGTTGGTTAGTTGGTAAATGGTCAAATATCTTGAACTAGTTAGCAATGTGAACAAGTGCTGAGTCAAACTAGTTGTTGGGTGCGCTCCCCATGGCATTTAATGCATTCAGCATGCCTAGAGCACCCTCCCCAGGTTAATTGATGCATTCAGCATGCTTCTCCTCTACCTAGGGTGCACTTGCTCAGAATGTGGACAATCTTGCCAACTTTGTCCAATTTTTGGCCAATTCTAGCTACCTAACCTCTAACCAACCAGTTTCTCCACATGTGTGAGGTCACATGGGCCTGTCCAGTCATTCCCAGCATTCACACAGCAGTTTCGAACCAGTTTGGGATGGTTTGGGATATTTTGGTCAACCTAGGGGGGTTTGAGCTTTTTCTAAGCTAGATCAGTGTGAACACTCCAGATGGATTCGAATTGTTCCAGATTTGTATATATGGATGTTATTAACCTATTTTGAGGTTGGATAGTTAATAATATTTACATTATTCACCCATTTCATGTGTATTGTTCTTCATTCATTTACAGATTTATGCTAATTCTTGCAAATGTTGTGCAATCTTTTCACTAGTGAGAAATCCATAGTAGCTAGGTTCTACTGTGATTGAGATTTTACATGGTATCAGAGCTCTTGGAGCTAGAATTCGAACCAGCAAGACTATTTTAGTGGATTTCCAGAAGCAGTGGAGAAACCACAGAATTCCTGAGGCCATTGCATCGAGTCATTGGAGAAATCTAGTGGCTCTTCTTAGGTGTGATGCTCTCCCGAATGCACCCACTATCCAAACAGGGTTCGAATCTGTTAGTGTAGATCCCTCCTGAGTGATTTGAGAGTTGTTTGCAGGTATTGAAGATGAACATTGTCAGCAAGTGCGCATTGCAGCAGAGAAGAATGGAGCCATCTCACCCAAACGTGCTTACTCCCTTCAACTATTTCGATTGGAAGGCAGAAATGGTGATTTTGCTGAGATCTAAGGGTCTCTACAGAATTACGATGGGCACTGAGGTTGAGCCAAACTCAGCTGTGGAGAAATCCAAGTTTTTTAACAGAATGGATGAGGCATTTGGCCTCCTTTGTCTCAGCATTTCGAGAGATCTCCTGTTTCATGTAGAAAGTCTAGCAACTCCAAATGAAGTGTGGCTCAAGCTTGAGACCTTGTTTGGAAAGAATGATGAGATGAGAGGCCACCAGCTCGAAAATGAGCTTGTTTCACTGAGCCCAGGGAATTTCGATTCCAGCCAGGACTTCTTCACCAAGTTCAAGAACTTGGTCTTGCAGATCAGACAATGTGGCATAGAGAAGAAAGAAGAACAGTTGGTGTTGTCCATTCTCTCCAAACTGGGTTCTGAATACTCATTTTTTGTGTCTTTCTTCAACTCCACAAGGCTCACAGTTAGAGGTTGGAAGATGCCATCTTTAGTTGACTTCTGTTGAAATATTGTAACTTCAAAGAATATTATATTTGTATATTATTTATTCCGGAGATGTTCGATACCTCCGATGTGATTATACTATAAATCCGGAGATGTTTATTCCTCCAAGTTGGTTGTGGTAACTAGGGTTATTAGACCCACCATGTGGGGGTCGGCCCAGTCAGTTATAATGGGGTATTTAACCTAATGGTTAAATACGAGCCTACATGTACTTGTGTAAAATACATATCAGAGTAGTGTATAAATAGAGGAGGTGTGTTCCTCATTTGACACACTCACACACTTGAGGATAGCGCACTTGTGGAGGAGAGGTCTGCTATTGTGGAGGAGGAGATCATGTCTCAGGGTTTCATCTTTGTATATTGCTGGTCATCTATATTGAGGAAGCTTTGCTGGGTTTTCTACCCCATGAGGGTTTCCCAGGATAAATCTCTGTCTCTTGTGTTTATGCTGTGCTTGTTGTTTCTTCAGTGATCCTGTATATGCTATTATTGTGAAATGGAATATAATGCTGCTATTTTCTGTCTTAGCATATTGAATTTTAACATGGAATCAGAGCTAACCTGAAGGAAGACAAGGTATGGCACTAAAGACACTTGCTTTACTTACGACAATTTGAAGGTTAGGGTTTTACATAGAAAACACCAGTCATCGTAGCACTTTCGCTATAAATCCGTTTTGGCAAAGTTTTCGGATCTGAAATTGTTACAGGACGAAGATTAAATCTCCAGGTACCTTGTGTCCAAAGGAAAACCTCTAATTCGTTGTACTTTGTGATTTATGATCTGTACAATATAGGGTTTCTGCCTCTTCCAGATCTGAGTCAAAATCAGGTGACCTTGGGAAAAAGGTCATATCTTGGGCTAGGAAGCTCCAAATGAAATTTCGTAAAAAGTGACAGGTAGTACACAGTCTTTAATATCTCAGAAAACGTTTTCAGAGGCCGAAGTTGAACCAGTGACACGTGGCACTCCATACAAGTTCGCTCTCCTGTATTATCCCATAAACAGGTCATGTTGCGACACTTGGCATAACTCTCTCTCAGAGAGTCCAATTGAGGTCATACCTATTAGGATGGAAAGATAACAGGCCGAGCTACCTCAGGAAATTTTTTCAGAGGCCGAAGTTCAAACAGTGACACGTGGCACGCCGTACAATTTCGCTCTTCTGTTTTATCCCAAAACACGTCACGTTGCGACATTTGACATAACTCTCTCTCAGAGAATCCAATTGAGGTCAGACCTATCAGGATGGAAAGATAACAGGTCAAGCTATCTCAGAAAACGTTTTTTAGACCCTGTGGATTGAAAATTTTGGAGTTACACCAGAAACAATCAGGTACATATTTCTGTCAAAACAGAATTATTTTTGAGTACCTTCATTCATGGCTTCCGGAATTTAGGGCTTTGAAGAAAGTTGGAATTTTTGTAAACGGAGACCACGGCTGAATGCTACTCATCAAAATAGAAATTTAGAGACCAAGATCAGATTTTTTGGTTGGGCAGAAGGCCGAGCTTGATCAAACCCTAGATCGGGACTTTGATCAGAAAAGTGGAAAATTAGGGCTTCTGTAAAAATGGGAATTTTTGAAATCTGTGACCATGGCTGGAAGCTCCTCAGAAAAATAGAAGCTTAGAGCTTTGGATCAAACATTTTGATTGGGCAGAAGAGTGGGATTCATCAAACCCCAGTTCAGGGTCATGTCCAGTGAATCCGGAAGTTTCAAAGGCAAAATTGAGGAGTGAAACTTTGCAGTTTTCAAATTCTGAATATATCAGTTTAATCAGCTCATCAAGGCGCATATTTCTATCCTTTCTGAAGTTTGAAATTCAAAGTTTGAATTTTTGGGGTTTCTCTGACAAACCCATATCCAGCTCCAGGTCTAGTTCTTACAAATCAAGTGGATAGGGTTAATCCTAGAAGAAGATGGATTGGTCACCTGCATAAGTGAAGGAGTTCCTGTTTCAGAGGGAGATGAGGCTAAGGCTTTACATAAGGAGATTACAAGCGATCTCGACAGGTATGACTCATCGAGGTATGTTTTGAGATTTGTTCATGATTAAGTTTATGGTATGTTTGTCTTCATGTTATTACGATTAGTACAATCTTGATTTTAGATTTGTTGTATCACCTTAACAAAATTATGAATGCATGATAGAAGATATTCATTGGTTAGGGTGTTGACACTTATGATTGTACTAATGCATTATGATGTTGTGTGAGGTTGATGTTGTCTGCTAACAAGATATAGGTACATCACAAAAGACAAATCAGGTTCCATGACCATGAAAACATGAAGACAAAGACTCATCCATAATCTTTGTTCTACTTACGAGGTATGTATGACTTTGTTATATTATGCTTAACCTATGAGACATGCAGGTTCTAGCTCAGGATCTCTAAATCATTGAAGAGATTGTTTAGGTATGTTGTACATAACTAAGTAGGTATACTAACCCAGGTATGTTTCCCATGAATCTTACCTTGTGTTAGGATCCCTTATATAAGTATACTTGGTATGATTGGTTATGCTTATTCATAAAGTTAGTAATCAAGGGATTATGCATATTATGTCTTTTATCTTGAGTGATGATATGCATGAGTAAAAGAAGACTTCCCTGAAATCTTGAATACTAATGTTTATTAACTATAATCATGACTATACATTCTCAAGATTATTTAGAACTATAATGTTTTGATAACATTTAGAACATACTAATGGGTGTATGTTTGTGTATGAGATCATGAGGATGACACTTGAACATGCACAGTGGTACAGAATGAATAGAAGTTCAAAAGACATACAGAAGATCAAGCGGGAGGCAACCACACAAACATAAAAGATAAGTATTTGAGTTGTTATTTGAAATAGTAAATGATATTGCCTGTAATAGGTTGTATGCATATTTGTATTCCTATAATATATCATGCTGAGTGTAAATATTCATAGAACATTGAATAGTATACTACTAATATGCATATGATTGGTAAATTGGACAAACATTCCATTGTTGCTTGTCTAGAATGAAACCTCTTTGCTGACATGCTGAGAGTTGTGCACACTCTCGATAGTATGTTCTTGTAGAGATGGAAGGCATCTAGATAGCCACTGTATGCATACAGGATATGGGAAAGTGTTGTGCCAAAGTATTGGTCAAATTAGTTGCAAAGCATGTGATGAGGTACATAAAGAATACGATAGACTTTAATCTATGCTATCTTGGAGATCATGACTTCAGATGGCTACTCAGATGGTGTTTGGGAAGAAAGTGTATCAGACAGGAAGAACACATCGAGAGGATGTTATAGTCTTGAATCTGCCATGATCTCATGGTTCAGCAAGGAACAATCTAGTGTGGCTCTCAGTACTGCTGAAGCAGAATATATATATAGCTGTCTGCTCCGCCAGCTGTGAAGCAGTGTGGCTTCAGAAGCTATTATATGGAGTGTTTGACTTAGAAATGAATCAAGATAGAAAATCTTGTATTCCACGATAAGTCAATAACACATAGAGATCCGATACTTCTATATACGAGATATGGTGCAGAGAGGAGCTATCAAGCTCGAGTATATAAGCACTGAGGATCAGATTGCTAATATCTTGACTAAACCTCTGTCTCGAGTAAAGTTTAAATACTTTCGAGACAAGCTTGGTATAGTCCAGAAGGACCCTCCTCGAAAGGGGGAGTAGCATAGTATCTGATAACAAGTCTATCTCATCAATGATGAGGTTACGTATTTACTGCACTTAGCTACTTAGAATTATTTAGATTTAGAACTCTTATATATCTTTTATTTTAGATGTATACATGTTTTTGATGTGATGTATACATGTTTTGATGTTAGATGTATTAGTGAGAATACATGCTAGATGTATACATGTTTTTGATGTGATGTATACATGTTTTGATTAGTGATGTATACATGTTTTGATGTGATACATGCTCTTGGATATTTGTACCTGTATAGATGAGAATACAGTTGAGGGGATTGGATCATCCCTGGACTTTCAGTCCTAAAAAGATCCGTAGACGTGAGGTCTCCGAGAATGAAGTCCTTGGTGGACTTGAGGGGATTGGATCATCCCTGGACTTTCAGTCCTAAAGAGAGCCGTAGACGTGAGGTCTCCGAGAATGAAGTCCTTGGTGGACTTGAGGGGATTGGATCATCCCTGGACTTTCAGTCCTAAAGAGAGCCGTAGACGTGAGGTCTCCGAGAATGAAGTTCTTAATGGACAGTTAAGGGGATTGGATCATCCCTGGACTTTCAGTCCTAAAGAGAGCCGTAGATGTGAGGTCTCCGAGAATGAAGTCCTTGGTGGACTTGAGGGGATTGGATCATCCCTGGACCTTCAGTCCTAAAGAGAGTCGTAGACGTGAGGTCTCCGAGAATGAAGTCCTTGGTGGACTTGAGGGGATTAGATCATCCCTGGACTTTCAGTCCTAAAGAGAGCCGTAGACGTGAGGTCTCCGAGA
The DNA here is from genome assembly GCA_027924585.1 of Larix kaempferi. Lineage (NCBI taxonomy): Eukaryota > Viridiplantae > Streptophyta > Pinopsida > Pinales > Pinaceae > Larix > Larix kaempferi. The sequence goes on from BSBM01002665.1 coordinate 92,431, forward strand.
ATGAAGTCCTTGGTGGACTTGAAGGGATTGGATCATTCCTGGACTTCAGTCCGAAAGAAGAGCCGTAGACGTATATCTTCGAAAATGAAGTTCTTGGTGAACATGTGAAGGGATTGGATCATTCCTGGACTTCAGTCCGAAAGAAGAGCCGTAGACGTATGTCTTCGAAAATGAAGTTCTTAGTGAACATGTGAGGGGATTGGATCATTCCCGGACTTCAGTCCTAAAGAAGAGCCGTAGACATGAGGTCTCTGATAACAGAACGATAGGACTGGATCGTCCCTGGACCTCGGTTCAAAATGTACGTGACAAATCCTAGAATTGCTCTAGGTTACATCCAGCATGAAACAGGGCTGGCTCTGTAGTTGTGATACATCCAGCATGAAACAGGGCTGGCTCTGTAGTTGTGATACATCCAGCATGAAACAGGGCTGGCTCTGTAGTTGTGATACATCCAGCATGAAACAGGGCTGGCTCTGTAGTTGTGATACATCCAGCATGAAACAGGGCTGGCTCTGTAGTTGTGATACATCCAGCATGAAACAGGGCTGGCTCTGTAGTTGTGATACATCCAGCATGAAACAGGGCTGGCTCTGTAGTTGTGATACATCCAGCATGAAACAGGGCTGGCTCTGTAGATGTGATACATCCAGCATGAAACAGGGCTGGCTCTGTAGATGTGATACATCTAGCATGAAACAGGGCTGGCTCTGTAGACGTGACACATCCAGTATGAAAGAGGACTGGCTCTGTGGCGGTAAATCCTAGATCTGATCTAGGTCACATCCAGTATGAAAAAGGACTGGCACTGTGGTTGGGATTAGATCGTCCCTAGACATGAGACTTGTCTTAAAGAGATAAGGATTGATCATCCTGGAACTTGATCTGGATTGTATCATCCATGGACCTATGTCCTAAAGAGAGCAGGATTGATCATCCTGTAATATGATCATGTGATGACGATGCTGATGATCGATGTTGATGATCGTGTGATGACGATGATGTTGATCGTATGATGATGATGCTGATCGTGTGATGACGATGCTGTTGATCGTATGATGACGATGTTGTTGATCGTATGATGACGATGCTGATCGTGTGATGACGATGCTAATGATTGTGTGAAGACGATGCTGATGATCGTATGATGACGATGCTGATCGTGTGATGACGATGCTGTTGATCGTATGATGACGATGCTGATCGTGTGATGACGATGCTGATGATTGTGTGATGACGATGCTGATGATCGTATGATGACGATGCTGATCGTGTGATGACGATGTTGATGATCGTGTGATGACGATGCTGCTAATCGTGATATGACGATGTTGATGATCGTGTGATGACGATGCTGCTGATCGTGTGATGCCGATGCTGATGATTGTTAGATGACGATGCTGATGATCGTGTGATGACGATGTTGATGATCGTGAGGATCCAGACATTGATGTTGCTATAGTTGTTCGAGTGCTGCAGAAGATAAAGACTCAGTACTGAAGATGTTGATGTTCCAGTAACTGGTTGAGTTACTGATGATGTTAAGAAAGCTTCCAAAGATTTATAGATGTATCATGTATGATGTTGATGACTCCTTGCTCGTGTAGATACTGTTATAATATCCTTCTCGTTAAGGGGGAGTGTTGAAATATTGTAACTTCAAAGAATATTATATTTGTATATTATTTATTCCGGAGATGTTCCACACCTCCGATGTGATTATACTATAAATCCGGAGATGTTTATTCCTCCAAGTTGGTTGTGGTAACTAGGGTTATTAGACCCACCATGTGGGGGTCGGCCCAGTCAGTTATAATGGGGTATTTAACCTAATGGTTAAATACGAGCCTACATGTACTTGTGTAAAATACATATCAAAGTAGTGTATAAATAGAGGAGGTGTGTTCCTCATTTGACACACTCACACACTTGAGGATAGCGCACTTGTGGAGGAGAGATCTGCTATTGTGGAGGAGGAGATCATGTCTCAGGGTTTCATCTTTGTATATTGCTGGTCATCTATATTGAGGAAGCTTTGCTAGGTTTTCTACCCCATGAGGGTTTCCCAGGATAAATCTCTGTCTCTTGTGTTTATGCTGTGCTTGTTGTTTCTTCAGTGATCCTGTATATGCTATTATTGTAAAATGGAATGTAATGCTGCTATTTTCTGTCTTAGCATATTGAATTTTAACAACTTCATGGAGATGCTAACTCAAGAGCAAGACAAGCTGGTCTTGATGGGCTCCATCAAGAAAAAAGACCAAGTTCTTGCAGTTGGAGATTCGAAATATGGAAGAGGCAAGCAAAAACCCAGGGGGTCGAAACCTCAAGAGAAGAAGAGGAAGGATGAGAGGCCCAAATCCTCTGAGGGGGTTTCGAATCCTGTCAAGAACAAGGGAAAGAAGGCTGAGAAGACAAAATGTAGCTACTGTCAAAGAGGTTTTCATCCAGAGAGCTCATGCATGAAGAAAACCATAGACACCATGACCCATCTCCTACAGAAAAACAATATTCCTCTTCCTGAAAGTTCCAAGAAGAAGGAGTGCATTTCTGAAGACAAGGAGAGCTGCCATGCTTTGGTGGCTTGTTCATCTCATTCACCCTTGTTCATCATTGATTCAGGTGCCTCAAGGCACATGGCTTCTTCAAGAGATTCATTTTCTGAACTTGCACCCTACAGTGGTCTCTCCATTCGAATGGGAGATGACTCAGAAATCCCTGCTCATGGCATTGGGAAAATCTCTATGGAGAATGGATTCTTCTCCAATGTGCTGTATGTACCAAACCTTGCAGCAAAATTGCTCTCTGTATATCAAATGACACATACTGGAGCAGCAAAGAAAGTTGTCTTCACTCAGGATGATGTGGAGATATCAGAAATTTCCACCGGGAAAATTGTTGCAATGGGTGTTGCATACCACGATATGAAGATGTACAAGTTCTCCCACTTTCTCGAGTTCTCTTCACCAAGTGTACTTCTATCACATGGGAATGAGACCAGCAAGCTATGGCATCAAAGGTATGGTCACTTAAACTACAGATATCTTCAAGCTTTGAGCAAAGGAGAGATGGTAGAAGGGCTGCCACAAATCAGTTTTTCCAATGGAACATGCAAGGGTTGCATGGTTGGGAAGCATCCTGAAAAGAAGTATGACAAAGGGAAGGCAAGGAGGGATGATCAGCCACTTGGGATAGTGCATTTTGATCTGATAGGTCCACTCCCCACTCCCTCCTATGGCTGCAGCAAATATGTGCTCACCTTCATCGATGACTACTCAAGGTACTGCTGGTTATTTTTCCTTAAGCAAAAATCTGAAGTCTTTGAGTGTTTCAAAAATTTCAAGAGTATGGTTGAGAACTTCAGTGGGAAGGCCATGAAGGTTTTAAGGACTGATAACAGCAGAGAGTATGTCAATAACAATATGCAGCAGCTCTTTCAAGAGCATGGCATTCAAATGCAACACTTAGTGCCCTACACACCACAGCAAAATGGTGTTGCAGAGCGCAAAAATAGAGCACTGAAAGAGATGGCAACTTGCATGTTGCAAGCAAGGGATTTGTCTCCTAAATTGTGGGCTGAAGCTATGAATTGTGCAGCATATGTTCAGAACAGAGCACCACATAAAGCATTGCAAGGAATTACTCCATTTGAAGCATGGATGGGCCACAAGCCCAATGTTTCACATTTCAGAATTTTTGGCTCAAGGGCTTGGGCCATAATTCCACCGGAGAAGAGAAAGGCCTTGCAGCCCCAAAGCAAGGAGTCAATCACGGTTGGGTATGCAGAGGATTCTAAGGGCTACAATCTCTTTGATCCATCCACTCTCAAAACTTTCATCGAAAGAAGTGTCAAATTCGAAGAAGAAGAGTTTTTGCAAGCTAGTGAACAAGGTGATGGGGAATGCTCATTCCCTCGTCTTGATGATGAAGTAAGTAGTGATTCTTCTTCTGATATTTCTGATTTTGATATTGCTGAAGATGATGTTGATATGGATTCTGAACATATCCCTCCCTCAAGGCCCAAGTGGGAAGAGAAAACAATTCAAAGTGCCGGAGAGCTTGTGGGAGATCCCCAAGATGCTAGGAAAACTAGATCTCAATTTCACAATTCCTTTGCATGTGATAATTCTGATCTGAGTGAGGCATGTTATTTGATGGTTGGATCTAATCCAATGTCATATTCTGAAGCATGTACAGACCCAAGGTGGCAATCAGCCATGCAAGAAGAGATGAACTCACTCCATGAGAACAAAACTTGGGATTTGGTCCCTCTTCCTCCCAAGAGGAAACTAGTGCAATGCAAATGGATTTATAGAACCAAAGTTGGATATAATTGCTCTGATCTGAGTTATAAGGCCAGCTTGGTGGCTAAGGGTTACTCTCAGGTCGATGGAGTGGACTATATAGAGACATTTGCACCGGTGGCAAAGATGGACTCCATAAGACTAGTTTTGGCCATTGGGGCTTCCAAGCGATTGGAGGTTCATCACATGGATGTAAAAAGTGCCTTTCTTCATGGGGATCTGAATGAGGAGATATATATGCAGTAGCCTGAAGGTTTTATTTCTGATCATACACTTGTTTGCAGGTTGAACAAGTCACTCTATGGGCTCAAGCAAGCTCCTAGAGCATGGTATGCAAAAATGGACAATTTTCTGCTATCTTTGGGGTTTGAGAGGTGTAAGTCTGATCCAAATGTTTATATGCAGCATGTTAGTGATCTGATATTGATTATTGTACTGTATTTTGATGATCTTTTGATCACTGGTAGCTGCACCAAAGAACTTGACTCAGTTTAGAGAGCATTGCACAGTGCATTCTCCATGACCGATCTAGGATTGCTAAAACAATTTCTGGGTTTGGAGATAGACCAAACTGTGAATGGAATTTCTGTATGTCAGTCAAGGTATGCTTCAGATTTGCTGCAGAAATTTAAGATGGCTGAATGTAAGTCTACAAAATTTCCATTTCTTTCAGGAGTTAAGCTTACAGAATGGGGTTCTTCACCACTAGTTGACAGTTCGTTGTATAGGCAACTTGTTGGAAGCTTGCTATACCTTACTCATTCTAGACCAGATTTGTCATATGTTGTTGGGGCTATTGCAAGGAACATGCAAGAGCCTCATGAGATCCATTGGAAGGCATCCAAGAGGATCCTTCATTATGTTCAAGGTACTAAGTCCTTTGGTATCCATTATGTTGCTAGTTCATCCCTTGAACTAGTAGGATTTGCAGATTCTGATTGGGCTGGTGATTGTATCGATCGGAAATCAACTTCTGGTTATGTTTTTATGCTTGCACATGGACCTATATGCTGGTCAAGCAAGAAACAAAACACTATTTCCTTATCTTCAGTTGAGGCCGAGTATAGGGGAGCAGTTAATGCAGCCACACAATGTGTTTGGTTGCAAGGTATTCTTGCAGAGTTCGAGATTGTTTTTGATTCACCCACTATTCTTTGGTGTGATAATCAAAGTACAATCAAGATTTCCACCGATCCAGTACAGAGACAGAGGACCAAGCACATAGATATACACATGCATTACATTCGGGGTTTGGTGCATGACCGGACCATAGCATTGCAGTATTTCCCATCCAATGAGCAAACTGCTGATATCTTCACCAATTGTTTTACCGAGAAGACCTTCACTCACCTTAGATCTTTGCTTGGGGTGAGTGATGCATGGTGATGATTGGTGTATTCTGATATATGCCACATGTCCATTTTAGAGGGGAGGTTTTATTTCCCATATGGTTTTCCTCCTTACCTTGGTTACATGGACAAATAAATTTTATGATGTAAAAGGTGACTTGAGCCTAGTTGCCAAGGCCTAATTTTTTTATATTTCACTAAGTCTAGCTTAAGGGGGGGTGTTAGAACATTATTACACCTATGTACATTAATCATTTATTAATTGATGGTTAATTAGTGCCCAAGTGATTAATTATTACATCCCTAAGTTGGTTATTTGGTAAATGGTCAAATATCTTGAACTAGTTAGCAATGTGAACAAGTGTTGAGTCAAACTAGCTGTTGGGTGCGCTCCCCAGGGCATTTAATGCATTCAACATGCCTAGAGCGCCCTCCCCAGGTTAATTAATGCATTCAGCATGCTTCTCCTCTACCTAGGGCGCACTTGCTCAGAATGTGGACAATCTTGCCAACTTTGTCCAATTTTTGGCCAATTCTAGCTACCTAACCTCTAACCAACCAGTTTCTCCACATGTGTGAGGTCACATGGGCCTGTCCAGTCATTCCCAGCATTCACACAACAGTTTCGAACCAGTTTGGGATGGTTTGGGATATTTTGGTCAACCTAGGGGGGTTTGAGCTTTTTCTAAGCTAGATCAATGTGAACACTCCAGATGGATTCGAATTGTTCCAGATTTGTATATATGGATGTTCTTAACCTATTTTGAGGTTGGACAGTTAATAATATTTACATTATTCACCCATTTCATGTGTATTGTTCTTCATTCATTTACAGATTTATGCTAATTCTTGCAAATGTTGTGCAATCTTTTCACTAGTGAGGAATCCATAGTAGCTAGGTTCTGCTGTGATTGAGATTTTACACTAACTCATTGTTGAAACCTCGTATGTGCTGGAAGTACCCCAGGAAACAATGTAAGGGAGATATTCCAGCCAAAGGCTTTGAATAATCCCACGCAAGGATTACCCTATCCTCAAGCTATTTGGTATAGCTAACTCCGATGGGTTTTATGGCTCCGTTAGCCGCTAAGTGATGGTTTCTCCTCAAAGAGGAGAATTTGAATCATGACTAAAACTTAATCCTAAATGCAAACCTAAACTTAACATGTAATTTATCAAATGTGATTGTGATAACCAGTTCATGTCAATCAGTCAATCTATGATAACCGATAACAATAATCATCTAATAGAATTAACAAAATGAAAATGAAAATGCTTTTTCATAAACTGATTATTGAAAAAGAGAAAAATATTAGTTTTGATTAGTATTTAATTGATTATCAAACTGACAAATCGGATTAATATCAATTGGCATGTTAGAAAACATTAGAGGTTATGCAATGAACAAAAATCATGACAAATCAAGAATTCTGCTCATCACAGATTGAAAATGATTCATGCTGCAATTGAAAGTAACTTCTGAGATCTAAACATAGGCAACAAAATATGAATATAAGATTAAAATCAGCATATTCTGAAAATAAATTATAGAAAAAATAAAAAAAAAATAAAAAAAAAATCAATTAGCTTGCTGAGAAATCAAAAAGTGTCATCCACTGACCTGAATAACAAACTGCATGCATAAAAATGCATAACAATTCAATGTTACATAGAAAGAAATAAATTTGTCTCTCCTGAGATCCCCCCCATCCGATCATAGAAGGTAGGTATTTATACAAATTAAATGACAGGAAAAGATAAGATCAATTTCCCCAATTGCTGAGCTAACTAGTTGAGTTGTTCAATTTATGAAATCCCATGAGAAAAATATGGGAAATTTCGTTTTGAAAAACTAGTTGAATCTCCCAAATGAAGAAATTTTTGAGGATTCTGCACATTGGTAATCTAATAGGGCATATTTTTCACAAAACATGTGTCTTGGATTCACCAGATTCATCTTCATCACTCCATAAATCACATCCAAAGATCACTCCAAGTTCCACTTGGCAGGTTTTGATCGCTCCAAAATTTGGATGTAATTTATTCAATTTGACTCCTCTAAATCCAAATCTACACCTGTACAGTTCAAAAGAGAAATTAAAACATTATTCCAAAGCTAATTAAAGAAATCCAAATTAATAAAAATCCATTCGCAAACCAAAATATAATGAAAATAGATCTAAATCTTATCTAAATCCGAAATTGACTATTCAGACAGCTTTTCGGGGTGTTTAAGCTGTCCGTTTAGAAAAAATAATCTTTCCAAACCATTCATCATCCTTCCATCTTTCCAACGAGCTATTTCGGGCTTAATTTGGATTCATAAATCTCAAGATATTGCTCCCGGAAGTTAAGGCTCAACAACCGTTGATTTCATTGTTGGGTAAATCATGGCCATTGATCTAACAATTAATCCATTATCCCATACTAATTATTTCCCAAAAGAATAAAACCAAACAAAAATTCAAAATCCATATTCCCAAAATATCATAAATAAAATGTGGAGGGAAGATTAAGATTTGAAAAATACATTCAAACAAATCAAAATGGGAAAACATAATCAAACCAAAATTTAAAAACTCTAAGTAAAAATCAAATTACCAAAATTTATGGACCCGAAATTAAATTAAAATATAACATAAGAGAAACTCAGGGTCTAAAAAAATCGGGTTGTGGAATGCGGAAATAAAAATAATGAAATTTTGAAAAGTGACTTCCATAATCCGCAATCCGCAATTTCTAAAATAACGGAAATTCCAAAATTGCGGAAATAGAAAATGAAAATTTGAGAAATCGCCTTCTGCAATCTGCATTTTTTTTTAAATTGTAGAAAACCTAAATTGCGAAAATCGAAAAATGATTTTTTTTAAATGAGAAAAACTTTACCTTCTGCAATTGCAATTGCGGATTACAAATTCAAATTTTATTAATTTATTAAATGGTTATCCGACTTCCGCAATCCGCATTGCGGATTGAAGGTTGTGGAAACATTAAAAATTTAATCACCAAATTTAAAGGTTCCACAATCCGCATTGCGGGTTGCAAAACATAAAAAATTTAACAAGAAATAAAGTTCCACAATTCGCAAAAATGCATAAGAAATGATCTAGAAGCTTGAAAATATGCAATTTTTTTAAATATTAAATGAAATAATGAAATAACAATGGAGAAAAGATTAAAAAGAAAACCTATAAATATTTACAAAGTACAAGAAAATCCAATATGGGAAAAATATAAACCTAAAAGTACAAACCAAAACAATTTACAAGTTAATTCTTAAAAAAATAAGAATTGGAAACTTGTTACGTATATAGGGAAAGAATCACTCCTATAATATAGGAGAGTTAAATAAATCTCACAAATAAGATTCTAAGATAATCATTTTCCAATAATACAATACCAACAAAAGAATAATAATATTTCTTTTTGCACAATAATAAATAAAAATCATTTTAAATTTCAAAAAGGAAAAATATAAATTGTATTTTCAAGATCAAATTAGCTTATTGAGAAGGAAACATTTACCCATGATCAAACTAATTTTACATTTGTGAATATTAAACTTTAATCCCACTAATTCCCAAATAATGATAAAACAAACACTCATGTAAATTAGAGACATTAGAACTAAAACATGTGTCTTTTAATTTTCATAAAATCAAATTGTGTATAAATTTAATATATGGATTTAATAAAGTACACAATTTTTTTTAATGAAATCAAAGCATGACCATGAATATTTAAAAGATTTAAATAAGCTTAATTTAAACATTAAAAATATTAAACTAACATAAACAAACAAACCCAAAGACTAAGATTATTTACAATATTTATATTATGATTTTAGGTATGCAAAAGTGAAAATAAAACTTCATCAAGCTCAAATATCAAACTAATGCAATATCTAAACTCATGAGAGAAGAAACCATAACATCAATCAAAACCCATAATGAAGGTAATAGCCAACCATCATCTCGAATAATGAGTTTATGCAGTGAAGACCAAATCTAGGTGTGGAATGTGAGGATAACATGGTAAGTTAACCACCACGATCATGAAACCAACTCAAATGAATCAAAAAGAAAATATAACCTATATATTAGTAAAATGGAAACAATCCAAATAATACCAGAGCTCTAGGAAAATAAATGGTGAAAAAAAAATGGAAATCCAAACTAAACAAGAAATAAAAGTGGGGATCCCATTTTTATCAATAAAAATGGGATCTGTTGTGCCTACAAAAAATGGTGACTGGTTGGGTGAAGCAGTTATCTCTGCAAACATAATCTTCAAATTTGATAGAGAGACATGTCAAAATAAACGATGTTTCAGTCTACAGCTGGAAAATGTTTTCACAAAATCACAATCAAAACAACAGAGTTAATTTCATATGATTGATATGTCCCCAACCGAATTCAGTTATGATGATGTTCATTCGAAAAAGAAACTTAGCATCAAAGAGGTAATCCTTGAACCATTATGTAAACATGAGAAGGTAGTTTGTGATAAACATTTGAAACAACCTTACAGCTATTCCAAATCACCAGATCATTAGTCACCTTGAATTATTAACCATTTATTCATTGTATTCACTAAATTCATCAATTTTTTATTTTTATTTTTAAATTACTAGGACTTTGTTGAAACAAGGCCACTACCCTGACTTGGTGATCAGGTTTTGGCAATGTTATTCACAAACCTTACCTAGAAACTAAACATGTTAACTCTGTAAGAAGACTCCTTGTCTTTTCGTTTTGACACCAAAAGCAATTACTATGGCTTGGTGACCATATAGCAGTAATTTCAGTCCAAAATAAAATTCATGATCGTGGTCAGGATGGTTTGCAATAAGACCCCCTTTCCTTGAATGCAAAAAGCTATACTTAACAAAAGAGAAACAAGGTTCATTCAAATGTAAATTGAAAGACACTACCATGGCTTAGTGACCACATCCTAGTAGTGTTACTCACTGATACTTGCAGATCATGAATGGACCGACCTGTGGTAGGATCTTCCACCTTCCAGCAATAGCTGAAAGTCACCTCCCTAGCTTGATGACCAAATGTGGAGATGTCATTCCACCGAACATCTATGAACATAATGGGTTCGCTTGTAGTAAGACCACCCATCTTGCAATCCACAGTTATTTAAGTGTATTTAATTTCAAGATGATCGTGGTGGGATCCAAAATAGATAAAGATTGACCAGGCTATAAATATTTACTGCCAATCACTAATGGAACATAAGGAAGAAATATCTAGTCACTCCTATAGTTTCAATTATCAAAATGAAACATTGACAAAATTGATGATTCAGTTGGGAAAGTATCAATCAAAGATCTTCATAGATTGGTTGGTGTATCTCACGAAAGTAGACCTTCACATATAGACAGAGTAAAATGGACCTGACATGGCCACCCCAAATTTTCAGACTGACTTGATCTGATATGCACTAATCAGTAACCTTATGCCAAATGTTTTATTATTATCATGTTTTGGAGGAAAGAAAAATTCAAAGAAAAAGAAACAAAAACCACTCCTATGTACAAAAGGAAATAAAATGAAATGATACAAGCTAAATTGTATGCAATTTGCGACAATAAAATATGTAAAACCTCTGTTTTCAAGTGCATATCTAGGAAAGATCAAAATTCGTGTGTAATGAAGATGTTCTAATTTTAATTACTTTGTCTCATGTCAAAATATTCTTGCTTTTAAAACATGGAACATAATTAATTCATAACATTTCATGAAAATATCATTATAATTTAAAACTAAAGACACAATTCAAACATAAATTCCTTGAACAAATAAAATAATAAGCGAGAGCATGAATAACATCAAGTGAAAGAGGATAAAAATACTTTCCTAAATGCATCTGAAGAAGCGTCGTTTCCAACTTGGACTTCGCTTGTCGTTGCAAATATTTTATTGAAGAAAACCAAAAGAGTAATATAACTATTAAAGAAATGATCAAAACTAATATATTCTACACCTACTCCTACACTACTCTAAAAATTAAACAAAAGCTAAGCATAATCGAATTTCCAATGCAACCATGCAAGCATATGAAAATATGCGAAAAAGAAGAAGTGAATAATCAGAAAGCATGATACGAATGCTTGAAAATAAAAATGAAAAAAGAATGCATTAAAGTAAATAAAATGAGATTTATGTACAAATAAAGAGAATGGATCCTTACCCTCTTTATATACAAACAAGGAAAACAGAGTTTTACCATAATGATGAAATCTTGCTAAGAAAGATTTCTCAAGCCAATCAACAACCCAATCATGGTAGTTACAATGAAAATCAAAAGAATGACAGAAAGTGTTTGAAAGATTTATGCGATGAAATGGATTATTTGAAAGAAAATCAACATTAGTATTATAAGAATCCAAAAATTCTTCTTGAACAATTTTCTCCTTAGAAATATTTTTTTGAATAAGATCATCAAAATTAGGTACAATTTGATCTACTTTATTATCGTAAGAATCATCATATATTGGTTGATTTAATTGGAAATTCTCAAAGAGATCAAATTGCCTTTGAGTATTTACTTGAGATGAACTAAAGATATGAGATGTTATAAGTGTAGAACTAGTATCATTAATGCTCTGATAAGAATATTCTCCATCAAATAATTGATTGTAAGAAGAAAATGTTTCTTCATTGAATGATGAATCATAAAAGGAAAAATTCTGACAATTATCCTTAGAAATAGTATTAATTTCCAGCAAGGAAGAATGACAAGAAAACATAGATTGATGATAAATATAAGAATCTTCTTGATCTTCTTCATGTATTTCATAATTAACTTGTACCTCTTTATAATGGATAATTAGAATTTGAAATATATGATTGAATGTCATTGTTATCAATAAATCAAGATACAAAGAAAAATATGAAGAGGAAATAAGTGCATGAAATTCATCTCTTAAAAGTAGAATATTTTCAGATCGAGATTCCTTAAGAGAGATTTTATCTCCAAAAGGGATATCTATGAAAGGTTCCAAATTAGAATGTGCTTCCTCTTCTAACATAGGATAATCATCTCGTGAAATATGCTCTCCTATAGAATCACTTGGGTCAGAAAATGGTAATTGGGAAAACATATCACAAATTTCAGATCAATTAGTTGATTCAATATCTATCAAAGGATTAATAGAATAATAAATATCAGAATCTTGAAGCACTTTAATTATGCTAGAAGAATATTGTTCGATATTATGATTAGAACTATTCACTTTTACTTTAGAAGAATCCTCTATAGAAAAATGATCTCCTTCATGATTTGTTAAACTTTGACTTTTATGTGAAACAGATATGGGCATATCGGCATTTAAATCACCAAAATCATCATATTGATTATGATCCATATCTAAAGAAAATGAATTCATTTCTACAATTTTTAAATCCTTATATTCTTCATGCAAATCTAAACCAAGAGGTGGATGATTATCGATGTATAATTCAGATTTATCTGTGATGCACCTGCAACAATTAATTAATAAGAATATGAGAAATAGCAGAAATGACAGAACTCAGAATCACTTTTATATTGATCACAGGCCACTTCGAGGGGGCAACCTCCTATGAGCAAGCTCAATACAAATAACTTCACGGTGCCTTCATAGGTCTCAACACACACTTATATACTAAGTCTAGGTGCCAATACTATGGGTCAAAACCATGGGCCACTACAAACTATGGATCAACAATACTACGAGCGACTTACAAAGCATATGCGCCAACAACAATAACACAAACTATTGATCAAAAAATACTACGTGATGACTTACAAAGCATATGCGTCCAACAACAATATACTAACAAAGTAAAGATATGGGTTCCTAACATCCCCTCCCCCTTAAAAAAAGCTTTGTCCTCAAAGCTTTAGATGTGAAAATTGTTGTTGAATTTGAAGGAGTGGTTCCCATGTAGCATCCTTGGGTTGCATGCCGTGCCACTGAATTAAGACCTCTATGATAGAGCAAGAGCGAAGCTAGTGCGCCGATTGAGGATGGCCTCCGGCTCCAAAAGGATGGATCCTTCATCATCCAGTTCGGGTAAAATCGTTTGTCCACTGATGTTGGTGCCAAGAACTTTCTTCAGACAAGAGACATGAAAGACTGGATGAATGCGGGAAGAAGGAGGAAGTTCAAATTTATAAGCAACAGACCCAATCTTTTGAAGAATCCGATATGGCCGATAGAACTTTGGAGCGAGCTTATGACGACCTTTGAGTTTCAGGGAGGATTGCTTGTACAGTTGGAGACGAAGAAAAACCATATTGCCGACTTGAAAAGTGCACTCAGAACGGTGTTGATCAGCTTGTTGCTTCATGCGATTTCTTGCCATGTGAAGATTGTCCCACAAAATGCGAAGAATTTGATCGCGGTTTCGAAGGACCGTGTCAACTTCTTGAACTAGTGAACTGGTGGGGGTGTATGGAAGAAGAACTGGAGGTTCCTGACCATAGACTGCTTCATATGGGGTCATTTTAGAGGCAGTGTGGTAAGAGGTATTGTACCACCATTCAGCGAGAGGGAGCCACTTTGCCCACTGATGTTGTTGTTCACAGGTGAAGCAACGAAGATAAGTTTCCAAGCATTTATTGATAATTTTAGTCTGACCATCTATTTGTGGGTGATACCCTGAACTCATCTTTAGTTTGGTGCTAGTGTGGCACAATAGTTCTGTCCAAAAATGACCAGTGAAAGTCGCATCACGATCTGAGACAATGGAAGAAGGGATGCCATGAAGACAAAAGATCTGGTCCAGGAAAATTTGAGCGACTGAGGATGCTGTATAGGGATGGCTGAGAGCACAAAAATGACTATATTTGGATAGGTGATCAACCACAACAAGAATCACTGTCTTCTCGTCATATTTAGGGAGCCCTTCAATGAAATCCATAGAAATATATGTCCAAATCCATCTAGGGATGGGCAAGGGTTCGAGCAATCTTGGAAGGAGTGTTGTTTCACTCTTATTGTGCTAGCAGGTATCACATTCGGCCACCATCTATTGAATTGTCCTTTTCATGCCCTGCCAAAAGAAGTTACGCCATGCCCGTTCATACATTTTGAGGAACCCACAGTGCCCTGCCGATGGAGAATCATGGAGTTCATAGAAGACATCCTGTTAAAGATCTGTGCTCTGGGGAAGCACCAGACGACCCTTGTATCTCAGAGAAGCACCATCCCAAGAGTAATGTGGTACAGCAGAAGGGTTGTTGGTCAAGCGTTGGATGATTTGAGATAAGGAAGAGTTATTGACATAACCCTGTTGAACAGATTGCAACCAATTTGGAACAGGCATAGAAATAGCTGAAAGAGAACCTTGGGCATCAAATGTGTGAGAAAGAGCATCTGCCACAATATTGTCTTTACCCTTCTTGTAAGTGATCTCATAGTCATAACCCATGAGTTTTCTAACCCATTTCTGTTGTTCCGGGGAGGAGACACGCTGTTTCAAGAAATATTTCAGACTCTGGTGATCCGTCTTGATGTAGAAATGATTCCCTAATAGGTATGGGTGCCACTTCTGTACTGCATGCAAAATAGCCATCATTTCCTTCTCATAGGTAGAGACAGCTAAATTCTTACCTGAAAGGGCTTTGCTGGTGAACGCAATGGGGTGTTCATCTTGAAGGAGAACAGCACCAAGTCCATTGCCACAAGCATCACTCTCAATAGTGAAGGGCTTGGAAAAATTGGGCATAGCTAGAACAGGTGTAGTACACATAGCTTGTTTTAGTTTGTCAAATGCACACTGAGCAGCATGTGTCCATGTAAAAGCATATTTTTTCAATAGAGCAGTTAATGGAGCTGCAATCTTCCCATAATCCTTGACAAACTTGCGGTAGTATCCAGTCAACCCAAAAAAATCACGAAGGCTCTTGAGTGTCTGAGGATGCGGCCAATTGTTCATGGCATTGATTTTGGCAGGATCCACGCGAACCCCTTGTGCTGAGATAATGTTCCTGAGATACTCAACTTCCTTCTGTCCAAAAACACATTTAGACTACTTGGCATGGAGATGATGGTCAAAGAAAAGTTGCATGACAAGATCCAGATGCTGGAGATGTTCATCCCATGTTTTACTATAGATGAGGATATCATCAAAGAATATCGGAATGAATTTCCTGAAGTAGGGTCGAAATATTTTTTTCATTAAGGCATGGAATGTGGAAGGAGCATTAGTGACGCCAACGAGCATGACCAAAAACTCATAATGGCTGTCATGTGTGCGGAAAGCTGTTTTAGGGATATCATCCTCATGAACCCGAATTTGATGATACCCAAAACGAAGATCCAACTTGGAGAAAAAGTGACCCCATGAAGCTCATCAAGAAGCTCATCAAAAACAGGAATTGGAAACTTATCCTTGATGGTGAGGTGATTAAGTGCTCGGAAGTCAATGCAGAGGCGCCATGACCCATATTTTTTGTGGACAAGAATAACTGGAGAAGAAAAGGAAACTAGTGCTTGGGCGAATAATACCTTGCTTCAATAAGTCCCGAACGAGCATTTCAATCGCCGTTTTTTGGTGAAATGGGTAGCGATAGGGCCTGATGTTGGGAGGAACGCTGCCAGGAAGGAGCTGAATACGATGGTCTTCTGGCCTGGAAGGTGGCAATCCCACTGGTTCAGCAAAGACACCTATATATCGATCCAGAATTTGTTGTAGATCCAAAGGAGTAGTGGAGACCGCTGATGGTTGCATCTGAATGGAATGGAGCTGAGCGATGACACCATGTGAATTCTTCTTGAGGAGTTTTTCCATGCGATGTGAACTGATGATGCTGAGAGAACCTGGTTGTAATCTTGTCAATGTGTGTTTTTGTCCATTGAGGGAAAACTGCATCCAAAGTTCAGCAAAATCCCATAAGATAGGGCCAAGTGTGCGTAGCCATTGAGCGCTGAAAACTACATCACATCCGCCTAAGGGAAAGGAAAATATGTCAGAGTGCAAGGTATAATCTCCCATAGAGATACGCACATTTTGACACTTCCATTTGCAAGGTAAGGTGCCCCCATTGGCAACCATGACTTCAAAGTTGGAGCAAGGATGGATAAAACAATCAGCTTGTTTGGCGATCCGAGGGTCAATGAAATTATAAGTTCTACCAGAATCAATGAGTATTGTAAGAGGAAGCTTCTTGAAGTAACCCCTGACCCGCATTTTTTGGGGGGTGGTGATTCCAGCTAAAGCATGGAGAGATATCTCTGGCCGGTCATCCTGAGACGGAGGGTCAATAGGCGGTTCCTGAATGTCGACCAGAGCATCCAGTGTTTCTGGATCTTTGTCACCAATTTCAGAGGCAGGCGGAGAATCCACATCCAAGAGAGAGCTTTTGCTGAACACATCTATGTCCCTGAGTGAATTTCTCATCACAATTATAGCAAAGCCCCTTTTCTCTGCGTGCTTGCATCTTTGTTTCAGACAAACGTTTGATAGGAGTTGGTCGAGGAGCTTGCGGTATAGGTGGTCGTTGAGAACCCATATTTCAGAAGGGAACAAAAGTGCGCTTGGAGCGTTATTGGGCTGCAATATTGTCTTCTTCCAACTTAGCCAACCCTAGGGCTTCCATCATTGTGTTGGGACAGAACATTTTGACCTTAGAGCAGATGGCATTCTTTAGACCACTGATAAAACAACTCTGTTAAAAGTCATCAGACAATCCTTCGGTGTGGTTGGCTAGTTTCTCAAATTCGGTTTGATACTCTCTCACAGTGCCAATTTGGCGAAGTTTAGTGAGGGATCCTATGAAGTCATCAAAAGCACTAGGACCAAATCGTTGCAAAAGGAGCTGGCAAAAGTCTGGCCATTTTGGCTCTTCATGAGCCTTGATCTACCAACGGTACCATTGAAGAGCTTCCTGTTCCAAATGAAAGGATGCTAGCGGAACTTTGTTGACATCAAAAGTATTATGTAGACTGAAATATTGTTCTGCATGATAGATCCATCCAGTTGGATCGGTACCATTGAAGCGAGGAAAATCAAGCTTCGGACCACAAAAATTGTTGGAAGAAGAGAACCCATTATCTGATGAAGACTCGGACTGCCGTTTGTTGTTCATAGCTGAATGTTCAAGATGGAGGCCGAGAAATTTTTCATCCAGATCCTGGAGTTTGGCTTGGATGGCTGCAAGTGCGTCTTCGATGGTTTGTGCTCCCGCATGGGTGACAACCATAACCAAGAGTTTTTTTTTTTTTTTGGGGGTTGACTGGGTAGGAAAACAAAAACAAAAACTGCTTCAGTAAAGGAAAATCTGGACTTGGGAAAAAATCTGAAGGGTAATTGGGGTTTGACTAGGTTTTGGACACTGTCAAATAGACAGGGAAGCAAAAATGAGGATTTCAAAAGCAGAGTGAAAGAATGGGAAAATTTAGCAGAGGGGAATAAAGAAGCAAAATTCAGAAAGGAACTCTGTGGTAAAATTTGAAGGTGATTGGTTGAAATCTGAGGAAGTTATGGTAAACCCTAAAAATAGACAAATGTGGGATTTCAGGCTTTGGGAAGGGGAATAGGGGATAGGGTCCTCAGGAATGAAATATGCAGAATGGGATGACAGGGGTTCTCCGAAAATTTCAAGGTAAACAGAGTGAAAACAAGGGAGATATGGAGAAAAAATTGAATTTTATACTCTTTTTTTTTGCAGACTAGAGCAGCTACGGCTCGGAAGGGATCTGGAATAGATAAATTTGCAATGGCCCAGAAGTGAGCGGAAATAGAAGGATCTGAAACAACACCGAATGGATTGAAAACGGTTGGATCTGGAACAACTTGCAGAATGGATCTGAACGGCTAGATCTAAAACGACACAGCAGTGATCGAAAACAGTTCAGCTGAAAATAGATATGGACCCCAGGTATGTGCGGATTCCTAACAGTTCAGGGGTTTCACTCGGCCACCAATGCTGTCTGACAGCTTGCGTATTGGGGCAGTATCCCTCACTCCACGGTTCAGGTAAAACTGATAACCGCTTTGCCACAAATGATAGCTCTTGGTTTACCTCACGGGTGGGAACTAGTCAATCAGGTAGGGGTCATTTCCCTTTTTGCTGGCATGTCCTTTCAATGGGCCAACTACTTCGGGGTTCCTATGGTACTCCTCACAATGAGTCTTAGGGATTATTCCCAAGTACTTCCCAGAGTTAAGCGGATAGGGATCATTCCCAAATCCAAACCTGCAACAGATGCGAAAAAAATTTTGGCAGAAATTTCACCCTGAAAGCCCAAGAAAGTGCTCTGATACCAGATGTGATGCACCTGCAACAATTAATTAATAAGAATATGCGAAATAGCAGAAATGACAGA
This sequence comes from Larix kaempferi, assembly GCA_027924585.1. Taxonomy (NCBI): domain Eukaryota; kingdom Viridiplantae; phylum Streptophyta; class Pinopsida; order Pinales; family Pinaceae; genus Larix; species Larix kaempferi. Next base: position 111,411 of record BSBM01002665.1, read on the forward strand.
ACTCAGAATCACTTTTATATTGATCACAGGCCACTTCGAGGGGGCAACCTCCTATGAGCAAGCTCAATACAAATAACTTCACGGTGCCTTCATAGGTCTCAACACACACTTATATACTAAGTCTAGGCACCAATACTATGGGTCAAAACCATGGGCCACTACAAACTATGGATCAACAATATTACGGGCGACTTACAAAGCATATGCGCTAACAACAATAACACAAACTATTGATCAACAAATACTACGGGACGACTTACAAAGCATATGCGTCCAACAACAATATACTAACAAAGTAAAGACATGAGTTCCTAACATTATCATCTACTAATTGATCATATTCATGTGAAACATAACTAGTGTGCTGAAACCATTCAAGCATCATAAGATGGTCTATTAAAAAGAATCTACAATATATATTAAACATTCTTATTGCAAAATATTCTAATGATTCACCCATTTCTCTAGTGAGTTGTTTCCATTCATTTCATAATTTAACAAAGTTGTAATGTCCAAAAGAAAGTATGAAAAGATCTAGAAAATGCTTAAATGAATGTACATAGGCAAAAGGTAAGGTTACAAACCACTCTTTGACTCGTCCTTCGAATGTGAAGGCTACCAATCTGCACAAAACATCTAGATCCATAATTTTGTTATCAAAACAATTATAGGTAAATTGAAGAACATGTTCTTGCACTAAAATTTATCTCTCACCATCGAATTTTATTTCTATCAGTTGCTTTAGAAAATTTGTTTGAAAATGAAAACTAATTTGTCTAGAAAAACAACTAAATACAAATTCTTGGGCATAAAAATAACTAAATATAGATCTTTCGGCCAAAACCATTATAAAATAATCTGATTAAAGTAAATGGCTCAAATGACCTTACATGTCAGATATCCCTCCTTATAGCACCATTTGTTAAAGCCTCCGATGTGCTGGAAGTATCCCAGGAAACAACATAAGGGAGTTAACCCAACCGATGGCTTCGAATACTCCCACGCAAGGATTACCCTATCCTCAAGTTGTTTGGTATAGCTAACACCGACGAGTTTTACGGCTCCGTTAGCTCCTAAGTGATGGTTTCTCCTCAAAGAGGAGACTTTGAATCATGACTGAAACTTAAACTTAATATGTAATTTATCAAATGTGATTGTGATAACCAGTTCATGTCAATCTATCAATCTATGATAAATGATAAAACTAATCATCCAATAGAATTAACAGAATGAAAACAAAAATGTTTTTTTCATAAACTAATTATTGAAAAAGAGAAAAATATTAGTTTTGATTAGTATTCAATTGATTATCAAGCTTACAAATCAGATTCATATCAATTCGTGTGTCAGAAAACATTACTGGTTATGCAAGGAACAAAACTCATGACAAATCAAGAATTCTGCTCATCACAGATTGAAAATGATTCATGCTGCAATTGAAAGTAACTTCTAAGATCTAAACATAGGCAACATAATGTGAATATAAGATGAAAATCAACATATTCTGGAAATAAATTGTAGAAAACAAACCAAATTCAATTTATTAAATAAAGTAATGAAAACCTTACAAAAGATCTCCAGATCCAATCAATTAGCTTGTTGAGAAATCAGAAAGTGTCATCCACTGACCTGAATAACAAACTGCATGCATAAAAATGCATAAGAATTCAATATTACAGATAAAAAAAGAAATTTGTCTCTCTTGAGATCCCCCCCTCTTAGATCATAGAAGTTCGGTATTTATACCAATTAAATAACAGAATAAGATAATATCAATTTCCCCATATGCTAAGCTAGCTAGCTGAGTTGTTCCATTTATGACATTCGTCCATGAGAAAAATATTGAAAATTATGTTTTGAAAAACTAGTCTAATCTCCCAAATGAAGAAATTTATGAGGATTCTGTCCACTGGTAAGCTAATAGGGCATACTTTGCACAAAACCCATGTCTCGGATTCACCATATTCATCTTCATCACTCCAGAAATTGCGTCCAAATATCACTGCTTTCCACTTGGCATGTTTTGATCACTCCAAATTTGGAATGTAATTTCTTCAATTTGACTCCTCTAAATCCAAATCCACACCTGTACACTTCAAAAGAGAAATTAAAACATTATTCCAAATCTAATGAAAGAAATCAAAATTAATAAAAATACATTTGCAAACCAAAATATAATGAAAATAGATAAATTTGATCTAAATCCGAAATTGACTGTTCATATAGATTTTCGGGGTGTTTAAGGTATCCAATTGGAAAAACTAATCTTCCCAAACCATTCCTCATCCTTCTAGCTTTCCAATGAGCTATATCGGGCTTAATTTGGATTCATAAATCTCAAGATATTGCTCATGGAAGTTAAGGCTCAACAGTCGTTGATTTCATTGTTGGGTAAATCGTGGCCATTGATCTAACAATTAAATCCATTATCCCATACTAATTATTTTTCAAAAGAATAAAAACAAACAAAAATCCAAAATTCATATTCCCGAAATATCGGAAATAAAATGTCGGGGAGGAAGATTAGAATTTGAAAAATACATTCAAACAAATCAAAATCGGAAAACAAAATCAAAACCAAAATTAAAAAACTCTAAGTAAAAATGAAATTACTAAAATTTACGTACCCCAAATTAAATTAAAATATAACATAAGAGAAACTTAGGGTCTAAAAAAATCGGGTTGCGGAATGCGGAAATAAAAAAAATGAAAATTTGAAAAGTGATTTCCACAATTTGGAATCAACAATCCCCATTTTCCAAAATTGGGGAAATTCCAAAATTACAGAAATAAAAAATGAAAATTTGAGAAATTGCCTTCCCAATCCACATTTTTTTTAAATTGCGGAAATCGAAAATGATTTTTTTAAAATGAGAAAAAATTTACCTTCTGGGATTTAAATTTTATGAATTTATTAAATGGTTAATTTATTAATTTTATTAATTTGTTAAATGGTTGTGGAAACATAAAAATTTAATGAAAATTAAAGTTCCACAATCGACAAAATTGCATAAGAAATGATCTAGAAGCTTGAAAAAATGCAAAATTTTTAAATATTGAACGAAATAATGAAATAACAATGGAGGAAAGATTAAAAAGAAAATCTATAATTATTTACAAAGTAAAAGAAAATCGAGTATCGAAAAAGTAAAAACCTAAAAGTAAAAACCAAAACAATTTACAATTTAAGAAAATTTGGAACTAGTTACGTATATAGGGAAAGAATCACTCCTATAATATAGGAGAGGTAAATAAATCTCATAAATAGGCTTCTAACATAATCATTTTCCAAGAATAGAATACCAAGAAAAGAATAATAATATTTCCTTTTGCACAATAATAAATGAAAATCCTTTAAAATTGCAAAAGAGAAAAATAGAAATTGTATTTTCAAGATCAAATTAGCTTATTGAGAAGGAAAGACTTATCCATGATCAAATCAATTTTACATTGGTGAATAATGAACTTTAATCCCACTAATTCCCAAATAATCATAAAACAAAAACTCATGGAAATTAGGGAAATTAGAACTAAAACATATGTCTCTTTTAATTTTCATAAAATCAAATTGTATATAAATTTAATATATGGATTTAATAAAATACAATTTTTTTTTTAAGGAAATCAAAGCATGACCATGAATATTTAAAAGATTTAAATAAGCTTAATTTAAACATTAAAAATATTAAACTAACATAAACAAACAAACTCAAAGACTGAGATTATTTACAATATTTATATTATGATGCTAGGCATGCAAAAGTGAAAATAAAAATCAAACTAATGCAATATCTAAACTAATGAGAGAAGAAACCATAAGATCAATGAAAACACCAGAATGAAGGTAATAACCATCCATCATCTCGAGTAATCAGTTTATGCAGTGAAGCCAAAATCTAGGTGGGAAATGTGAGGATAATATTGTAAGTTAACCACCAAGATCATGAAACCAAATCAAATGAATCAAAAAGAAAATATAAGATAGAGATTAGTAAAATGGAAACAATCCAAATAATACCAGAGATCTAGGAAAATAAATGGTGAAAAAAAATGGAAATCCAAACAAACAAGAAATAAAAGTGGGGCTCCCATTTTTATCAATAAAAATGGGATCTGTTGTGCCTACAACACTCACCAAAATGATTTTGTATGGATTCTGGATAATATTTCCTTGGATTATGTCTGACTTTATTCTATTCCTGAATTAGAAAGACAGTTTCCTAATTTAGACAGCTTTATCATGTTTTTTCTACTTTCTAGTGGATAAGGAAAAGCTAGTTAACTTGGAAACTCTTACCACTTGGGAAATTCAACTTCCACATCTTTTATTCTCTCCTAAAGCCATCATTACATTCAATATACCTCACTCATGAGATTTCATAACATATTCAACCAATTCGTGATCCTTTAGACTGTTTAGGAAACTGTTTTTTCCACCTAGGGGTTTTTTTTTGTCTTTAGTAAGCCTTTACTTTTTTTTTCCAACTTGACTCTAGGGCATTCGATTTTATCCATGGAAGATGTATTATATATTGTAATAATCTTTATGAATAATATAGAGATATTTTTCTGTAAATTATCTTCTTTATTCTTCTTCTCTCATTCTCAGAAATATTCCACGTGAAGTTGTCTTATTGATCTAGTTCTAAGCCATTGAAAATCTTACATGGTATCAGAGCTAGATTGATTCAAAACAATTTCCAGATTGTTTTTTGTATGGTATTTCAATCACCAGAAGCGCATCATCATGGATCACAATCAGGCTAAAGCTGCTACTCTCACTTCCTTCACCTACTTTTACTGAAAGGCGCATATGATCATCCAGCTTCGAAGCAAAGGATTGTATAGAGTCGCTATGGGGCTTGAAACTGAGCCATGAGCTGTTGCATTAAAATCTAAATGGTTCAATAGGATTGATGAATATTATGGGTTACTTTGTCTCTTTGTATCTCCAGAACTTCTATTCCATATTGAATCTCTATCCACTCCAAATCAAGTGTGGACAAATCTCGAGTTTCTCTTTGGAAAACAGGACAAGCTCAGAGGTCACTTATTGGAGATTGAGTTGATCTCAGTAAGTCCAAGTAATTATGATTCAATGGAATAGTTCATCTCAAAATTCAAGAATGTAGTGCTTCAACTCAAGCAATTTGGCATAGATAAGAAGGATGAACAATTAATCCTTACCATTCTGTCAAAATTGAGCTTTGAATACTCTGTATTTGTGTCTACTTTTCATACTACAAGACTTGCAGTTCCCAATTGGAAGATGCCAACCTTGGATGCATTCATTAATTCAATCACTATTGAGAAGGACAAGCTAGTCCAAATGATGGATCTAACACCCTCTAAAGAATTTTCACTTGTTACTCATGGAGAAAAGAGTTTCAAGAATGACAAATGCAAGCAAAATATGTTGTCAGATGAAGAGGACTCTGATGAAGATTTCAAATCCAAGAATGTGAAGAAGGAGAATCTGAAGTGTTCTTATTGCTGCAAGGGAACTCATCATGATAAATATTGTTTCAAAACTAAATTGGACATCATGACCAAGATGCTTGAAGAGCATAACATAGATGTTCCATATTTTGCAAGAAAAGAACAAGGAAAGCTTGTTGTAGAGCAAGAACACTGTCTCCAAGCCTCTCACATAGGTAATCATGTTTATGCTTTGAGTTATAGAGTGAAAAGTAATTCTTATGTATCTGATTTTGATTCACATTTTGATATATCAGAATCAGAGACCTCCACCTCTTCCTTGGGAAAATCTCTAGTTAATTCACCCAAGTCTCCTGTCAAACCTAGTCATTTTTCACTAGTTTCTGACTTGTCTTCTGAAAGGAATTTCCACCTCCATTCAAATATTCTATATTATAATTTTGAAGATGATATAAAATATGATATGCTGGTCATGACACTTCCCAAACCATTTTCCCAACCATTGGATTCACAAAATACCATACAACCCCCAAGTTCTTCAGTTAAGAAACCACACAATTCCATGGTTTCCTACACTGTGTCACGTGTCTCTGTTGTTATTATGTCTGCCATATATTTCATTGGTTGGAAAGCCATGTATTTGGCCATCATTGGAATGATATTTTACACATATGGACCTGACCCCATCACTCATGATTCAAAATTCAAGTGCTCAAATTCTCCAGGCTCGCTCAGCTGTTAGGGTGACCTAGTTGTTCACTTTTTCCCTACTAAAAATCTATCCGATCATGGAGACTCTTCACCTTTGTTGTTTGTTGATACATATAAATCATATTCTTATATTTCAGAGTTGCATGATATCCTTTACAATATCATAAAGGTTCTACATCATTTTGAGAAAAAGGTACAAGAACTAGTGCGCCACATTGTAGCTGCACAAGAAGTTGAACCTCTTGAGTCCTTTGATGCTCTTTGGGAAGGAGTATGCATGTTAATTTTTGAGCATTAATTCAACATACTCTAGGATCTTTACTTAGAGAATAACATGTATAGCATATCAAGTATAACAATGCATATAAATCACACGAAGCAATCACATGAGACAATAGACACACAGAGTTTCACTGGGGAAAACCATAAAGGTGAAAAACCCCACAACTTCCTTAGAGATTGAAAGAGCAATGATACAAACAAAGTACACAGAGATAGTCCTCCTAGCAACTGAACCTCCTCCTCCACTAGTGCGCCACTTTTCGAGTAGTGTAAAAGTGAATAATGAGACGATCAAATAGAGTGCCTCCTGCACTCTATTTATACATGACCTGACCTGCCTAATAACCTAGCAGGGCCGACTTGTCTAACTTAGTCTAATAACCCATGGTTATATTAATTAGGGCTGAACCCAAACTTGGTGGTCTAATAACCCATCACATGCAAGTTGCGACACTTGTCAATACAAATGACGACACTTCCGTATAGAGGAATAATAACATCTCTATAGGAGTACAATATACATAGGTGAAATACATTCCGAAGTTACAATTACATCAACAATGCATAGATCTTCTTCATATCATTGATTATCTTTTCAAATCAGATAATATATGTTATAAAATCAAGAAGAATTCATATGATTCTCCTCAATCATCATAAGATGAGCTTCATGGAGCATTTACACATGATTCTTGCCTACACCACATTGATGCACTGATGCATGATCATGACATTCACAATCTCTTCATCAAGTCCGTTACTCAAAAGTAACCCATTTAGCTTATTCATCTCCTCCAAATGAGGAACAAGACAATATGAAGACTTCCAACCATGTCCATTTTTTAGAGAGGGTTTTGTTCCCATGAGGTTTTCCCTGTTTCCTTGTTTTACATGGACTAGTTATTTTTTGTATTGGGTTGACCATAAGCCTTGTTGCTTGGGCCCTATAGTTCTGATATTTTTCTGATTTCCACCACATAAACTCAGGCTTAAGGGGGGCTGTTGGAGTATTAAAAAAACCCACCTATACCATTTTAGACTTAGGATATAATTAATTAAACATTTATGATTAATTTCCTAAGTTTTGACTGGGCAAATATGGTCAATTTTTTCTTTTAGTGGAGCACATGCCATCCTAACTCACCAAAACGAATTTGGATGGATTTTGGATAAGATTTCCTTGGATCCTATCTGATTTTATTCTATTCTTGAATTAGAAAGACAGTTTCCTGATTTAGACAACTTTATCCTGTTTTTTGTACTTTCTAGTGGATAAGGAAAAGCTAGTTGACTTGGAAACTCTTTCCACTTGAGAAATTCAACTTACACATATTTTCTTCTCTCCTAAATCCATAATTACATTCCATTCACCTCACTCATGATCTTCCATACCATATTCATCCAATTTGTGAGCCTTTAGACTGTATATGAAACTACTTTTTCCACCTAGGGGGGTTTTTTGTCTTTAGTAAGCCTTTACTTTTTGTCTTTTCCAACTTGTCTCTGAGGCATTTGATTTTACCCATGGAATATGTATTATATATTGTAATCTTGATGAATAAGATACAGATATTTTTCCACAAATTATCTGCTTTATTTTTCTTCTCTCATTCTCATAAATATTCCATGTGAAGTTGAATTATTGAATCTAGATCTAAGCCATTGAAAATCTCACATTTTGTTGGTTTTATAGGCATTCAATTTCTTCTTCAAATTTGAACATTCCTATGAATTAACCTAGTTAACTTGACATTTTGCATACCTGTGCACAAAGTCAAATTCCTTCATCCGGGATTTCCAAATTCCCATATATATTTTTCAGCCTCGCGAATTCATCCTGTTGCATTTAAACCAGAGAACGAATACTACCAAACGAATTATGAAATATTTGAATGTAAGAAGACATGGTGGATGGAGTCAGGACACTCAGAATAAGCTCCACAAGGAATGATCTAGGATGAAGAACCATGCCATACACAACCCATATATAGAGTTTCAAGGTGTTTCCCCATGCTCCCAAAAATAAATTGAAGAGACATCGAGGTTAATTGCATTCATGACCACGCGACTCGAAGATGACTCAGAAGACATCAAAATTTATTGAATGAATTAATAAGATTGAGAAAGAGGACAAAAAATGAAAATCGAACTCTTTGGTCCATATGATGGAAATGATGTCGTCTAAAAGGCCTGAGTACGATACAACACCTCAGATATTTCACACGAGTTATCAATCACATCAACTTGTTGCCAGGCTGGTTGATGGATGGAAATATGTGCGACATCAAGAAAGAATCTTTAGATGTTGTGGAAAGATGTTTGAAGTCAGGACGAATTTGTGGGTCATTAATATCAATATTAGTGAAGATTTGATGAAATCTATTCGACATGATAAAAACCTTTCATAGTGCAATAGATGCGACAAAAGGAAAAATTGAATGCTAGAAGAATAGAGAATGCAAAGCCAAAAGCACAAATAACTTGCAAATGCGTAAGTAGAACATGTTGTTGTGATATAAATATGAATAATGGAGGAAAAAAGAGTGCTATGTTGCAAGAACATAAGATAACTATGTAATGACCCCATTGTGACCCTTAGGATATATTGGATTTTAATGTAAATATTGTATACATGCAATATATGTTTTCCTAGCATGGAACTCAAGGCCAAGGCCCCACTAATAGATGATGATATTTTATTTAAAAGGAAAGTATTTGATACTATGTTATCCATGTGCTATCAAGCCATCGAACAATCTAAATATTAATATTGCAATTAAATACCCAAAAAAAATGGCTATGGAAGCAACCAATAAGAGGGGGCCATGTGTATCCACTAGGGGGAGGTGAGGGGGTTGTGGGATCATGTAACAACAAGGATCAGTTTTCATGTGTTACACATCCCAATAGGGAAGAAAGAGGAAAGAGCGCACTTCTGAGTTAAGCCATGTGGGGAAAGTGCAAAAACACCCAATAAACTTGGTGTGGGGAATAAAAATTGTAAATATATATAGATCCAGAGATCACTACTCCCTTTGGATCACTCTGAGATATCAAGTGGTATGAATATGAATGTCAGTACATACTCATAAAAACAAGACTCAAACAACTAGATCTGCATTTACCAACTAACATATAAATGTAATCAACCACAAAGACAATAGATGTACCCTGGAACCCTTTCAGGAAAAAACCAGCTAACTAGGGGGCTATCTTCTCTCTCGATCCCAGAGCATATATAAGTATAAATGACAGTACAATATAGGATTACCTCAGTTGGTAAATCAATCCCTCTGAAACAGGACAAACCTCAAATTTGCATGCATCCAGCTGATGCATGCACTGAAGAAATAATCCCTAACTACCAAACTAGATCTGAGTGCTCTAACGGTGCCTCTGATTGATCTTCCCTCTCTAGATCTCTCTGCTTTTATCTTCTCACTCTAAAGATTACCCACTAATGAAATCGGCCCTCTTTGCATGCACAAGCGTGCCCTCCCCTCTAGATTTCAAATGCTCGTACTGGTCCAGATGTCAATAGATCTAAGCTCTGATCTTCCCTAACCTTCCTCAAATAACGAGGAAAGGCTATCCTAGAAGTCACATACTTTGAATTGGTCAATCTATCTCACAATGAGCTTATCCTCCCTCAGAAAAAATGTCCTCCTCCAAGAGAACTTGGCCTCCTCCAATCTCCACAGTAATCTCAATGTTGATCTCTCTCAGCTCACAACAATGGGTATCTAGTGTCTCTGGAACTGAAGGTCACTGATCTAGCTCAGATCTGACCTTCCTAGCTCTTGCAACAACTCCTCTCTATCTCAGAAAGTCACTCCACATGTGTAGATTCTCCCTCCTCACTCTAGCAATATATCTCTCTGAAAATGCAACTGAGTAACCTCATATGGGGACCCCCTGCCTCTATAAATAATCTCACCGATGAATTAGGTTTTCCAAAACCCTAATTTCCGGTGCATGCTAAAAGTCACTTTTGCATGCATGCATGAAAAAGGTCACTTGTGCATGTAGTCTCTGAATGCTGATAGGTCATGCACTACTCATGCATGCAAAGGTCAATATCCCCTGAAGCTCTGCATGCATCCCCCACTAGGCTGATGCCACTGAGTAGAGTGCATCTCACTCTCTACTCCATCCTGATGCCTATGCAGTTAATGCACCTCCATGTAAGGCATCTGAACCATGGAGGACATCCCAACGTTACCATAATATAACAAAAATCCAACATGGAATCCCTCAACCTGAACATGGGGGGGGATCAAATTTACGATGGGGGAGATCCCCAGACTTTCAGGAGAAAACCCAGACTTGATAACTGAGAATCTAGTTATGGGACAGAGTCATTTTGGCAACATAAGCTGAGAAAATACAATCGTGGATGACAGAGTGAGAGAAAGAACAGAGGGGGGAACTGCTTCATAAACCTAGTGAAGGCTAGACTCTCAAGGAACCAATGACTTGGAATGTCATGTCCCCAAATTTTGCATTGGGTCACAATGGCCTAAGCCACTTTCCCATACTCATGATAGTTTGTCAAATTGGTGTTAAGGGTCAAATAATTGCCAAGAATGATGTACAAGTTAGTAATAATGTAAAATTAGATCCAAATGGACAAGGTGGGTCACATTAAGAGAAATTCCCAATTCAAAGTTTGTAATATACCCATCCAAATGAACTATCATGCAGGAAAATTACTAGTTCCCTAGGTTGGGGGTGGAAGCATTAAAAGTTGGAATAAGGGAGCTACAAGACCGAAAATGACCTTAGAATTACAAATTCACATTAAATGGGTAAAATAAATTATAATAAAAAAAAGGTGGCATTGGATCATGAGTGCACATAAGAGGTTGTGGGACCCACATGTGGCAAGATTCCACACTACACATGGCATTATTCTCTTACCAATTCGAGTTCAAGATGAAAGGTAACATGCTTGGGGGAGTTGAATAGGTATTGTTCATGGCATGAATAATGTAATATCGAATTGGAGTGGAAGAGAAACTCCCATGAAAGAGGAAGAGGCATCTTAGAAGAATTGTGACACTTGGAGCTAGATTCCCTAACTCCTATGACAACAATGATGAAGATTCTATGAAACTTATGACAAAGTTCGGACCTAATATCTGACATATGAAATATATGACATGTCAGAGCTAAAAATAGCCTCCAAGAGGGTGCACAAGGGGAGTTATGGAAGCCAATATTCCCCCATTCGAATTGATGGAAGAGGAGAGCTAGGAAAAGTTGGACAAGTGGCATTCATGGGAATCTCTCCCTAATTCGAGTTGAGATGGGTCTCTTGGAGGGAATTCCAGATAAGGAGGCCTTCAAAGGTTAATAAAAGACAATAAAAAATAAGGAGACCATATTTTTATCATTTCTCATTTGGAAAAAATTAGAGAGCTAGCTTGTCCTTGCAAGGTGGATGCTTATCCTTCTTGCCTTAGAACCAATTTCGAGGGTGCAAGATTCCCATCCTAGTTGTTGGATGGAGAGTCCATTCATACCTATCAACAGAGCTACATGGATATTTTTTGATGCAACTTTATACCCCAACTGAGTTTGAGTTCATCTTCTCTTCTTCTTATCTATGCATATTCTACTTTCTTTCTCTCAAATTCTCAATGTCATGTAAATGTGCAAGGGCGCACTTGTTGTTGCATATAGTTAGTGAAGGACTGTTATTTCAAATTCATGGACATGTTATATTCTATACATATCTATAATAATCATATAATGATATCCACGGCTCAAAACATTATGTATTTCAAGTGATATTTACATCCAAGGAGGAGATTCAAGCCATTTTCCTCATAGCTTTTGCATAGCGAACTTGTTGTTGCATATAGTTATTGAAGGACTGTTATTTCAACTTCATGGACATGTTATCCGCGATATATATATGTAATAATCATATGATTAGATCCACATATCGGAACATTATTTATTTCAAGTGATATTTACATTCAAAGAAGAGATTTGAGCCCTTTTCCCCATAGCATTTGCATAGTCATTTTGGAATGATATTGTACCTGTTTTATATCAGATTTTGTTGAGCTATTTATCATGTTATGAGCTTCATATGAAGTTAACTTGATGTTCCAAATAATTTTTTAATACCTTTGAAGTGTTACTATGGTTTATGAAGAAATTTGAGACTCCTTTCCCACTAATTTCACCTCAAAAACTAGACTCTAGAAGCTGTTGTTCATTAGGATTCCTATTCGACCCTAAAACCAAATATAATGCTGCACACATATTGTTTCTAATGTATTCTAATATATCCAAGTATCATACCAAGAATTAGTGATTTCCATACATTTTTTGGAAGAGCATCTAATGGCAGACCTAGGGGGGACCTTCACTTATCAAATTAACTAGTCTTGTTCTGAAACTTCTTCCCATGCAATTTGAAGACCATGGATGGGAATATAAGTTATTTGGATGTCTGATAGGTGTTTTAATATGTCATATTCACCATCAATTCCTTCCTCCCCAAATTCAAAATCATTTGTAGGTGTTTGGAACTAGTTGTAAACAAAACCTTAGACTCAAAACAAGGTGAATCCAAGGATTTTCTTTCAAAGAATTATACAGTGGTATCAGAGCATGGTCCTTGCACCCATGCATTAGGATCATCCATTGAAGAATAATTTGATGCCATGTATTACTATTATTATGAATCCTATGAGTACAATTCTTATGAGAAATATGAATATGATTGCAAGCAATACAGAGCAGAATGTGAATGGTTTGAGGAATAGGTCCCATCATGCAAAACTTCTTACAATTTCATAAAGAATGAAGGTTATTCATATGACCCTATGTCTAATGAAGATGAATGTTTAATACCACCAAAGGATAATCCTATGAATGAATTATAAATAATGAGAGCAACATGTAAACCCTTGCCTCAACAATATCAAGCCTATCTTGCTTTAAAGGGAGATATAAAAAAGTGCATTCCTTTTTAAGACTATGTCGATTGGGTGTTTGGAAATAGGCCCAATATTGAAGATGTGGATTTAGTGAAGAAAGGTCTATGCCCTTCTTGAAAAATACCTTGGGGGGGAAATCATATATGTTTGATTGAAAAGGAGGAGCAAAATGAGGAGACCCATGAGCCACCTAGTTTTGAAATAGGTGGTGAAGTAGAAGAAGCCTTACATGAAGAGGATCTGAAGTCACTCCCAAGTGACTCTAAAAAATATGAAGAAACATCACATGAGCATGAAGAAGACTCCATTGAAAATATTGAATATCATTCTGAGACACATTCTACTTTGGACATGAATCAAAGGGCATCTACTGATGGATGCTTGAACTATGAAGGAGTACCTACTGAGGGTTCTCACACCTCTATGTTGGTGACATAGAGATCAGTTTTGAAAGTGTTGTTGCAATCGAAAGTTCCATTAAGCATGAAAATGAAGGCCTTGTAGCAGTTGAAGAAGAACCAATATCAACTTCCCCATCACCACATGAGATTAATGAAGTTGGTCCAAGTAGAAAGGACAAAGAAGATGAGGTCCCTATAAAAGAGCCTCTTTTTATTGAACGGTCATTAAATATGAATGAAAATAATATCCAAGAGACCCTTAGCATACTCCATGACACTCAAGCATTGGTTTCAAATTCTTGATGGAAAGTTTCTTCATTGAAGGATCCATCCTTCCTTGAATACATGGAGAAGATTCAAAGAGCAATGTGCAACATCGAAGGTAATTTAATGTATTTTATTTTTGATAGAAACAATTTGGTTGATCTTAATGAATGTTTACATGGATCATACTTGAAGAATAATGAGGATATTCATAAGCTCAAAATGCAAAATGAACAACTTCTTGATAGGTTGCAAGATACTTGTTCTTCCCCCTATGTTTTAGATTTTCAAATGGTAGATTGCTTGGAGGATTCTCATGACATGATGGATCATGATAAACATGGCAACTTGCATGTGCTTGATGTTTTTGAAGATGAGCTTGATGAGAGACAAGAATTGGTTGTGGTGGAAGAGGAACTCGCATTGCCTCTTGGAAATGGTGACACACTTTTTGAATAAGTGTATGATTCCACTACCTTGGACCCAACCTATGAGGAATGTTTTGCACTTTTGAGGAAGGTGCAGCATCCTACCCTTATGGAGCCTTCACATTATGACACTCTTTCATTTTCTAATCATTGAGGTGAGTTGTTTCATTCTCCTACATCCTACATTTCCATATTTTCCAACATTCATCCTAATGAAGTATGGTTGAACAATTTTGTTTTGATGGTGCGACATGAGGAGTATGAAACTCCTATCTCTCCTTTAGATGATGACATAATTAGAGAACTTCCTTATTTACATTTGAGGTAGCATCCTTTGTTACCTGATGATGATACACATCTACATGGATGCACCTATGATGTTCACTTGAACACTCATGATTTTTCTTGCTCCTTGCTTAGTTCAATTGATGTTGGAGGAACTTCATCCAATACTTGGGTGAAGAGATATATGATGGGAGCACATTTTTATTGGCAGAAAAATGCTTTGTTATTTCTTGATTTTACACATATCCACGGATGCACAAATGGTACTTCTGTGATCCCCTTGAAGGCTCATTGTTTTCTTTGTTCCCTAATTGGTTCATATTTTAGTGGAGGTTCTTCATTTAGTTCTTGGATGAAAGAACACATGGCTAATTATTTTGATGCATATTACATCCTTTTGGAGCAGCCTTATAGGACATGGGATACTCACCTATGTCATTGGAGCATATTTGATTTGTCACTTGATGCTTGTATGCACTTGGAAAATGGTGGTCTAATTAATTGGAGGTACAAGCACTTTCATGATTCTTTGATGAGGCACCTCCTTGATGTACATTTTTATTATGTTGTTACGTACTTTGATGATCTATATTTTGTACTTATGATTATTGGAAGAATGCATACAAGGAAATGGGATCCTTAAATTCTCTTTCCTGATGGTATGGGTTGGAGAGCACTCCTAATTGTTGGAATGCAATAGAAGCAATGGGACCCTGGAATAATTTTTAGTCTCATGAGCTTCAATTTTTTGTGGAAACAAGTAGTATGAGAGATTGAGTCCCCACTTAATAAGGTGATTTTAATCAGAGTAGTGCAGCAACAAGCATGGTGGTTCCTATCTAAAAGTTTCATGGAATCTTGAAGACTTAAAGTTGGGCAACTCAGTGGCAACTTCAAGGGACATTATATAGTGGTATCAGAAAGGGTTTCCAAAATATGAAATAGGTAAAGAGTAATTGTGCAACTTTGTTCTGATGGATTTAATTAATATTTTGGTGTTTATTGGTGATGTTACAGGGGATATCAATATGAAGAAGAAAACCCACATCTCCTTTCTTTTGGAAACACACAATTGTAGTACATGAATGCCACTACTCAGAGTTTTGGAAAGAAATCAAGTTGTTAAACATCCATGTTTGAAATTGCTTGCGGACAAGCAATATTGGGAGGGGAGGATTTGTCATGTCCCCAAATTTTTCATTGGGTCACAATGGCCTAAGCCACTTGGCCATACTCATGATAGTTTGTCAAATTGGTGCTAAGGGTCAAATAATTGCCAAGAATGATGTCCAAGTTAGTAATAATGTAAAATTAGATCCAAATGGACAAGGTGGGTCACATTAAGAGAAATTCTCAATCCAAAGTTTGTAATATACCCATCCAAATGAACTACCATGGAGGAAAATTACTAGTTCCCTAGGTTGGGGGTGGAAGCATTAAAAGTTGGAATAAGGGAGCTACAAGACCCAAAATGACCTTAGACTTACAAATTCAAATAAATAATAATGAAAATAAAATGTTGACGCAACATCTATCCACAGGGCTTCACTTCGCAATGTCGCCAACAAACCATCAACCCAAACTCCCTTATACACCAGCCCGGAAAGGTGTAACCCTTTCCAGCAACACTTGTGGAGCAAGTGCAGTTTCACCTGAGATGGATAAGGGGGCTTCTGGAACCAAGTTTCCGCATTGAAGTTGAGGATATGATTTCAACACACATTACCCTTGCAATAACCAAAGATTACAATATCCGTAGTATGCTACTAACTTATCATTCTCACTTTAAGTCATTCGCAGATTTCAACAAACATTTGGAACGACATATTCGACATACTTATTCATATTAGCATTACTTATTACACCCACAGCATATTCGCATCAATATAAAACATTCACATAACATATTTCACATTCATCATCGCATCATTTCATAAGAATAAAGACAGATATTACACCATAACCAAACATCTTCATTCATTCACCAACCCTATTGAATGAACCTCATAGAAACCATCCATACACCATGTTGCGGATACAAAACAAACCCGAAAGATATGATCAATCATCCAACACTTTGATGCCCTTAGGCTTACAATACTACTCTATTTATATGCTTTTATTTGATTACAAAATGGTCCACATGACCGACTTAAATAATCTAACAATTCTTGTGCTTCCACAAACGACGCAAAGGGTCCTTCTTTCACGGAATGACCCTTTCGCACCTGTCGGCTTCCACGCTTCCTGCGGATCTATCCCATGCCAATAGGCCCCCAACACAAACTTGTGGCTAGTCTCGAGCCACCTCAACTGAAAATTGTTGGTTGATACTCAGCCTCCGTTGTGTTCTATTTTTGGAACTATTCTTTCCATCTGGAGCTCACTGTTGTGTACTTCTTAACTCTGGTCATCAATCATGGGCTCGATGTCTTGTACTTCTGAAACTCTTACAAGGATTGGCCGGCTTGCTGTCATGTACCTCTCAAACTCATCCTCCAGTCTCTGGGAACCTGATGCAGATGGAGGAAAAGTTGAAAGACAACGCCGAGGTGCGAATCAGGTCAGCTGCTCTGGCACATCTATTTCACACCTGGGATCATTGCCTATCGGGACTAGGGGGTCACCACCCCTATCCATATGGTGGTCACTGGGACCATGAATCTTCGAACTACCCCTACATACCTAGAAATATCGTATGATACTTCACCTCTGTGACACCCGAGTGCCCATGCCTCTCCCTTCTTAAGGTGCTCATGCACACTCGTCGTTCAGGCTCGCAACGCACCTGGTGTGCTACCACATGAAATCAAATGGATAATTTCCACAACCTTTTTGGAATTCCTAGCTTATCCAATTACCTAACCTACCTAGAGCATGTATTTCTCTTGTTTGGTAAATCCCTCTTTGCTCCACTTAACCTCTAGTGTTGATATTTATGCATTTCCATCTTCCAGGATGCCTTTTTAGGAAATCATTCACAAATCCGTTCACCTAAGGTGCCGATTCTGTCATGATTTGTTTCCTGCGTGTTGAGACCGGACTTGCTTTGAGCATAATGGTGACCATACTTTTCCTTCATGTCAAAATTTGGGAACTGTCACATGTGGTGCCACCAACCATGCTGCCACGGTGGGTTGCCATGTGCCAAACGTGCCTGACCCCAATGCTAATCCGGGCTAGCTAACATTTATACCCACCAAAAGACTTATTGGTTGAGCACGTCCCATCTGCTAACGATCCGTGATGATAGTTGTTGCAGCACAGACCCCAAATCATGATGAGACCACTCCACTTGTACATTCTCTTCCTCCTAGTGCGCCATCCTGCCACCTAGCATCCTGTAATTTTTTATTTTTTTGTCTTCATCCACTCTGCGTTGGGTCATGGTGATAGGGATTCAACCTATTCCCATTGAATAATTTAGGGAACAGTACTCCATCTAGACTATGGAATTGTACTGCACCTTCATTGGTGACAAAAGTGATAACATATGGTCCCAACCAGTGCATTTGCAACTTGTCGTGGTGTCTCACAAACTTAGTGTCATATAACAGAACTGTATCCGCGTTCTAAAGGTGCTTCGAATTAACATGGAGATCGTGCCATGCCTTCTTGAATTCTTTCTCTACTTTCTGATGGAACCCTGCAATGAATCGATCTTTGTCAAGCTGTATTAGTTGTGTCAACTATTCCTCCAGCGCACCATCGTCCTTCATCCCTGTTGCTGCTGCGATGCGCAAGATAGGTACTATGTATTCCATCGGCATAATTTCTTCCTAGTCGTAAACGAGCTTAAATGGGGTCTCTCCAGTCAGTGTCTTGCATGTGCTGCGATATGCCTAAAGGAATGTTGGTATTTTTAGGTCCTAGTCGTCGCGGTTCACATTGCACACCATGGTGAGAGCATGCTCCAATATATTATTGCTTGCCTCAACTATCCCATTTTCCTAAAGGTGATAAGGTGTGTTCTTCTTGTGCTGGATCTGAAACTCTTCTGTCATTGCGGTAATGTATTGGTTAACAAAGTGGATCCCTTGGTCGCTTAATAATACTTTTGGGAAACCAAACCTAGTGACCATGTTGTCAAATAGGAATCGTGTTGTAGTCGCAGCAGAACAATCTCTCATTGGTGCATCTTCTTCCCAATGCGTCAGGTAGTCTGTCGCTGTGATGATGTAACGCAACCCTATTCTCTTCCCACGTGGGTTGACGGGTCCCACAAAATCAACATCCCATTTGTTGAAGGCCTACATCATTACTTGTGGTACAAGTGGCATTTCGTCTCGATGTGAGGGCTTCCCGGTTCGTTGGAATATGTTGCAGCTCTTGGCATAGTCCACAGCATCTCCATGCAAAGTTGGCCACCATAGCCCTACTCAAACAATATTCCTAGCAGTCGCCCATCCACCATAGTGTCCCCCAGCAACTCCATGATGAGCCTCCAATAGAATATGCTCCTGTTTGTGCGGAAGGATGTACCATCACAAAATCTCATCTGGGCCCATTTTGTATAATTCTCCTGCAATTAACTGGATGTCTGCAGCTTGAACAACTAGCTGCTTCTTTTGGCTGGTAGGGAACTCGGCCGGTGCCTCCTCTATTGCTAAAAATTGAACGATTTGTTAGTAGTGGTTATTAACCATGCCAATCCTAAAAAACAAAGCGTCCAGCAATCCTTCATCGATGCTCCTTGGTCCTTCCCCTGACTCTATTCATGAGAAATGATCAGGTCCCGCGTTCAATCATCCCGGCTTTATGATAATCTCAAACCCAAACTCTTGAAACAACAATAGCCAGTGACAGATCTTCCCCCCCAACACAGGCTTGTTCACCAAGTATTTTAGCACAGAATGATCTGTGAACATCTTGAAGTGGCCCCCTAAGAGGTAATGCCAGAATTTTTGCAAATCATAGACCATCGCCAACCCTTCCCGCTCGGTGGTCGTATAGTTCTTCTCTGCAGTAGATAATTTTCTACTTGCGAATGTAATCGGATGGCTAATGTCACTGGTTTTTGGTTGGGCCAAGATAACACCAAGTGTGACTGACGACGCATCAAGGTGTACGTGAAATTCCTTCGTCCAATCCGGAAATGCGAGGATTGGTGCTGCGACCATATTCTCTTTCAATATGTCCAGGATTTTATGACATTCCTTGGTCCATTCAAACTTAGCATCCTTCTTTAGTAACTTCTGCATGGGTGCTATGATGGCTACATATCCTCGAATGAATTTTCTGTAGTAACCTATGTGTCCCAATGTCACTCGTAGTTGTTTGGCTGTCATTGGTGGTGGGAGGTCGACAATGATGAAAATCTTAGCCGGATCTACCAACATTGCTTCTTTGCAGACAATGTGTCCTAACAATATGCCGAACATAGCACAAAAGATACACTTCTTGAGGTTCAGGGAAATTTGGTGTTGTTGACAGTGTTCTAGCATGAGTCTTAAGTTCATGACATGATCCTTGACTAACCCATATACAATCCAATCATCCATGTAGACAGCAAGGAACTTATGAATATAGTATTTGAATGCCGCTACCACTATTCTGGAAAAGATTGCGGGAGCATTCTTTAATCCGAATGGAATCACCGTGTACTGAAAGCATCCCTACTCTGTGACTAATGTAGTCTTGTGTCGATCTTCTTTCGCAATCTTGATTTGGTGGTAGCCCGAAAATCCATCCGTAAAGGAATATATCTCATGACCTCCTACTCCTTCGAGCACCTCATCCGTGAATGGGGCCGGAACGGATCATGTAGCCAAGCATCATTCAGTTTCCTTAGGTCAACACATATTCATACTTCTTCGGTTTTCTTGTCTTGGAAAACCGTTGGACTGATCCATTTTGATTCATCCACTGGTTCTATAATTCCTGCCTCCAGCGTTCTTTCGATTTCATCTTGCACTCGTTCCTTATATCTCGGGTTCAATCGATATGGTTGCTGTTTAACCGGCTTCGCATTAAGTTTCAGGGGGATCCTCATTTCCCCTAAGTCTTCAGAAGTTCCCTTCATCTCTGAGAATTTCATTCAAAACGAATCCTAAAACTCATGGGGTAGGTCAGTCATCTTTGCAATGGTCGACTCATCCCAGTAGTCACCAATGGTTGCGAACTTTGGGTTTTCCTCCGAACCAATGTTCACCATTTTGATCTTCAATGGTTGCTGAAATTTGTCTGACAATATATCTAGTGCCACAACACTGTGACTATCCTCTGATTCTGGTACATATGTAGCGTTGGGGTCATTGTCATCTCTGGGCTCTCTGGTGACATTGTAACACTCCATCAACAGTTCTGGTGTCGCATTCCATTGGAGTGCCATCGGTTGTCCGGTTGGTGCTACGTCAAATATTTTTCTGCGGATTTCCTGTAGCGTGGTGTGGATCAAGGGATTCTCATATGAGAACGAGAACGATTGGCTAATGCTAATGGTAAGTTGTTCCCAAGATGTAATCCTATGTCGCAATTCTGCTGCGACATACCAGCTCCGCGGTACCTCATCCAATGTGTGTATGAATGCATGTACCCACTCCTATCGTGTTCTTGATCCCCATTGATGTCGACAGGCATTCAGATGCGCCTTCAGGTCTCCTCGTCTGTCATATCGCATATGGTTGTCCTTTGCAGCTTCGCCGAACCGAACCTCTATGAGGCATCGACATAGTGGCCAAGATGGGATGTTTGATTTATACGCTGCCCACCATCGCGCAGGAGTAGCCATCATGACTTCCTCCAGTTCTAGTAGATGCTATGGTTATGCCACGTTTTCCTCAAATTTTGTGAGAAACGTGCCCTAGTAGGGAAATCCCTCATAGGTAGGTAACACATACTCCTCCGTGGCTACCCTTCGTAGGGACTTTGTTATCCGTGCACATATTCAAAAGGACACCTCATGCAACCAATTCTACCAATTCTCCAGGGCCTCGTCTGAGTCCGAGGATGCTGAACTGGCATTGCGCCATCCTAATTCTCCATCCGTAGTGGGATTAACATAATCTTCAGAAATGTTATACAAATTGTCCCATCTTTCCGCAAACTCGTCTCTTGCTGTCTCTGTATAACACAGCCCTTCCATAGGATCCAGTGGTGCGATGAATCTCATTTTCTGATTCTCGAATGACATTATTCTTTTCTTAAAGTTGATAATTGCTTGATTCTCCATGGCCCAGTCTATCCCCAGCAGTACTGGATAGGGACTAGGGTTATCCACAATTTCAATGACATTGAAATCCACATACATTCTAAGCCCTTCGATTTCAACCGGAAGTTGACATACCCGACCGAGCGGGGTGACCTTGCTCTAGTTCACCAGTTGCAGTTGTCTTGGTGACCAGGTCATCCGTGGCTTTCCCATTGTATCCCATGTTTTTTTATTCAGAATATTCACATCCGAACCCAAATCCAGAATGATGGAGTCGTCATCAAATTCTCTGATCTGTGCCAAAATCCGCATCTCCCTGCCTATCTTCCTTGTATGTATGCGATTAACTCTCTATTCCAGTCGTGCACCTCCCCATCGTTGCAGTAGACTAGCTATTTATTCCAGTGCATCTGGGTCTTTTTCCAAGTCCGGGCAGCTTTCCAAGAAGGATTTTAGAGTGTTTTCCTTCCTTCGTGACTTCGTCAAGTTGAACTTCGACGGCATGTCTTAGATTTCTTCCTCAAGCGGTAGCTGCCTTCTTTTCCTCATTGCATCCTGTTCCTTCAAAAAGATGTCCCTTTCTGCCTCTATGTCGAAGGTGACCTACTTCCACTGTGTTTGTGTTTGTCTAACATTGGTGTGTGACCTATCACCACCTGTCACCACCCCTCCTCGTGTTACTATCCGGACCATTGCATTGTGACCTCTAGCTTCCATTGAAATCATCTGCACAGCTAGTGGCACATTCTGATTATTTTGGTTCTGGTTGTGGGGTGGATGCTTAGTTTTCCATTTTGCAATGAGCTGAGGGAAGTCCTCTACACTATGATCTATAGAACTACAATATGTACACTACGGCGATGGATTTGGGAAATCTCTTTGGTAGTGCCCCTGTTGTCCGCAATTGTAACAGATGATTGGACATCTTCCCCGTCCAACAGCTCCTCCACGTCCCATACTGGCACGTCATCCTCCACGGAATCCTCTCCTGAAAGCTTTGTGTGGTGGTCCATATTGTTGATATTGCGGTGTCCCATATTCCAGCTGTTGATACTGTTGCTACCCATACTGTGGCTAGCCATACAACAGTGGTAAATACTATGGATTCCCATACTGCGGTTGTCCGTATTTCCCCTGGTCGTATTGCTGCGGTTGGTTAAACTGCGGCTAACTATACTTCGATTGCTGCTACACCACCAGCATCTCTTCTCCCTTCATAAAATACGTGTTAGTTGTTCGATCTTGTAGCTATTGATGTATATGTAACTTCAGAATGTATTTCACATATATGTATATTGTATTCCTATAGAGATGTTATTATTCCTCTATACGGAAGTGTCGTCATTTATATTGTAAGTGTCGTAACTTATACTTGATGGGTTATTAGACCACCTTGTTGGGGTCAGCCCTGTATAAGTCATGTGGATCAAAGGGTTATTAGACCACCCTATTGGGGGTCATCCATGTGGTTCAAAGGGTTATTAGACCACCCTATTGGGGGTCGGCCCAGTCAGCATTATGTTATGTGGTTAAGTTAAGGCCGACCTAGTAAAGGTTATTAGGTAAGTCAAGTCAAGTATAAATAGAGTGCGGGAGGCACTCTATTTGATCATTCTATTCTCTCACACACTCTTTGGAGAGTGGTGCACTTGTGCAGGAGGAGAAGCTGCTGCTAGGAGATGTCTATCTCTCATGCTTGGGTTGTATCATTTCTCTATCTATCTCTGAGGAAGTTATTGGGGTTTTTCACGTTTATGGTTTTCCCCAAGTAAACTCTGTGTCTCTTATGTGCTTGCATTATTGTGTCCACGATTGATATGATGTAGATATGCTATACATGTTTTTCTCTCAGTTAAGATCCTAGATAAGATTCAAGTAAATTCTGAAAAACTAACATGGTATCAGAGCTAGCCTGAAAGAAGGCATGGTATGGCATGTATGACACTTGTTGCACTTGCGATGCTAAAGCTTGATATAGAAAAAACTAGTCATCGTAGCACTTTTGCTATAAATCCATTTTGGAAATGTTTTCGGATCTGAAACTTTTACAAGTCGAATATCAGATCCCCATGTCCCTTCTATACAAAGGACAACTTCTAATTCGTTGTACTTTGTGTTTTATGATTTGTACAATATAGGGTTTCGGCCTCTTCCAGATCTGAGTCATAAACAAGTGACCTAGGAAAAAAGGTCATAACTTGAGGTAGGAAGCTCCAAATGAAATTTCGTAACAAGTGACAGGTAGGCAACGGACTGTAATTTCATAGGCCGAAGGTTCAGAGGCCGAAAGTGAGCTCGTGACATGTGGCACTCCGTACAAGTTTTCTCTCCTAGTTTATCCCATAAATAGGTCACGTTGCAACACTTGGCATAAATGTCTCTCAGAGAATCCAATTGAGGTCAGAACTATGGGGTTGGAAATATGATAGGTCGAGATACCACAGGTAGAATTTTTCGATCCTCTGGATTCATAATTTCAGAGTTACACTAAAAACAATCAGGTGCATATTTCAATCAAAACAAAATTGGATTTTGAGCAGCTTCATTCATGGCTCTGAGAATTAGGGTTTCAGAGAAAGTTGGTATTTTTGTAATCAGAGACCACGGCTGAATGCTACTCATCAAAATCAAAATTTAGAGACCAAGATCAAATTTTTGGCTAGGTAGAAGGCCAGGCTTGATCAAACCCTAGTTTGGGACTTTGAACGGAAAAATGGAAAATTAGGGCTTCTGCAAAAGTTGGAATTTTTTAAGTCTGTGACCACGGCTGGAAGCTCCTTAGAAAAATTGAAGTTTAGAGATTTGGATCAAACCTTTTGGTTGGGCAGAAGGGTGGGCTTTATCAAACCCTAGTTCGGGATCCTGTCGAGAAGATCCGGAAGTTTCAAAGGCAATTTTGAGGGGTGAAACTTTGCAGTTTTCAAATTCTGAGTATATCGGCTTGATCAGCTCATCAAGGCACATCTTTCTATCCTTTTAGAAGTTTGTAATTCAAAGTTTGAATTTTTAGGGTTTCTCTGAAAAACCCTAATCCAGCTCCAAATCCAGTTCCTGCAAATCAAGTGGATTGGGTTATTCCTAGAAGAGAATGGATTGGTCACTTGCATAAGTGAAGAAGTTCCTATTTCAGAGGGAGATGAGGCTAAGACCTTACATAAGAATATTACAAGCAATCTCGATAGGTATGACTTATCCAGGTATGTTTCGAGATTTGTTCATGATTAAGTTTATGGTATGTTTGTCTTCATATTATTACGGTTAGTACAATCTTGATAAAATTTAGACTTGTCGTATCACCTTAATAAGATTATGAATGCATGATAGAAGATATTCATTGATTAGGGTGTTGACACTTATGATTGTACTAATGCATTATGGTCTTGTATGAGGTTTATGTTGTCCACTAAGATGAAAGGTACACCAAGAAAGACAAATCATGTTCTAGTTCAAGAACATGTGACCATGGTGACATGAAGACAAAGGTTCATCCATTGCCATCGATCACATAGAAGATCTACTTACGAGGTATGTATAACTTGGTTCTATAATGGTTAACCTATGAGATATGCAGGTAACTAGCACAAGTCGAGGTATGTATAACTTGGTTCTATAATGGTTAACCTATGAGATATGCAGGTAACTAGCACAAGTCATTGAAGAAAACAAGAAGACATTATGCGGGTATGTTAGACATAACTAGCTAGCATGCTAATCCAGGTATGTTTTTCCTATATCAAGTTAGAATCCAACCTTGTGTTAGGATCTCTTATATAAGTATACATGGCATGATTGATAATGATTATTTATGAAGTTAGAAATTTAAGTAATCTAGGGTTTATGCATATTATGTCTCTTACCTTGATTGATGATATGACTAACCAGAAAAGTCTTTTGGTCAAATATGAATATGCATGAGTAAGAGAAGTCTTCCTTAAAACATTGAATGTTAATGCTTATTATCTGTGTTTGAAATGATCATGACTATACATGTTTTAGATTATTGTAGTATTGAGATTATACTAATGAATGTATGATTATGTATGAGATCTCGAGGATATCACAATAATGATACTTGTAAGCATGCATAGTGATCGAGGATGGATATAAGTTCAAGGACAGGTAATCCAAGAATCAAAGATCAAGAGGGAGCACACTCCAGTAGTTTATGCAAGGATGCAAATATTCAGAGGGAGTTGACCACTTCTCACAATCCACATCAGAATGGAGTTGCAAAGATTCAGAGGGAGTCCACCCAACAACCAAACAAAGATAAGTATTTGAATTATCATTTCTTACATATTTGTTTGTTTAAATAATGTTATTCAATGATGTATATGCTTATGTTCCTAGACTTAGGTTGTGTATTATGCATATTAGAATAATTGCATTAATGAACAGTATACTACTAATATGCATGTGATGGGTAAGTGGCCTATGGCACTGTACAACATTCCATTGCTACTTATCTCGAATGAAACCTCTTTGTTGACATGTTGGGAGTAGTGCAAACTCTTAACAATATTCTGGTAGAGATTGGAAGGCATCTAGAAAGTTACAGGATATTGATGAATGTTGTATTGAAGCATTGGCTAAAATAATTGCATGACTGTATGACATATTTCTTTATGTGTAAGAATTTGTTCTAAAAACTATGAGATGTTTCTAATCATGCAATTTAACTTGTTTTGTAGGAAAGATCGTATACCTTCACCTACAAAAGAAGGACTACAACATTTGTTCCAGCAACAAAAGATATCTATTGAATATATTGAAGTTCCCGGGATCTGGGATGAAGTAATGGAAGAATGCCATGATCAGTCGATCATGAAGAATGATGTTTGGGATGCAATTCCAAGACCTGAAGGGAAGTCTGCTGTGACTTCCAAATGGATCTATAAGATCAAGCATGCTGCAGATGGTAGCATGGAGAAATACAAAATGAGGTTTGGAGCTCGTGGCTTCTCCCAGAAAATGGGATTGAATATGAAGAGACTTCTACACCTATATCCAGGCACACTTCCATCAGATTAGTACTTGTTCTGGATGCAGTGACTAAATGGAAGATACACCAGATGGATGTCAAGACAACTTTCTTGAATGGTGTAGTCAAAGAGGAAGTGTATGTGGAGCAGCCACTTAGTTTTGAGACACATGATGGGAAGTCATATATGTGCAGAACTTGGTATGGTAGGATAGATAGCTTTCTATCCATTTTGGGATTTACCAAGAGTAAAGCGGATTCCAACCTTTACAACAAGGTTGAGGAAGGCAATCCAGTGATAATAATTTTGTATGCGGATAACCTGTTTGTTATAGGTGAGGATAGATTGATTTCCGACATGCAGTGGAAGCTTGCTGTTGAGTTTGAGATGAAGAACTTGTGGATGATGCACTACTTTCTAGGCATGGATGTGTGGCAGAGTGCAGACAGAATCTTCCTTGGAAAGGGGAAGTTTGTAGTAGAGATCCTGAAGAGGTTCGGGATGATGGACTACAAGGACATGGCCACACCTATGGCATCGAACCTGAAGATTCTGTGTGATGCTTCATCTGATCTGGTTCATGTCATAGTGTATCGTCAAATGATTGGGTCCTTGATGTACCTGACGAACACAAGACCGGATATTTGCTTTGCGGTGAACACATTGAGCCAATTCCTGACGGATCCTAGAGGTGTTCACCTGGTTGTTGTAAAGCATATTATGATGTACCTGAAGGGTACAATTGATTACGGGCTCAAGTATGATGCGAATCAAAGGTTTAACCTGCAGGGTTATGATGATTCAAATTGGGTAGGCAGTGTTGCAGACAGGAAGAGCACTTCTAGGTGCTGCTTTAGTATGGGATCATGTGTGATCTCTTGGTTTAGCAGGAAGCAGTCTTGCGTAGCACTGAGTACAGCTGAAGCAAAGTAGGTTGCAGCTTGTTCGTCTAGTTGTGAGGCAGTATGGCTCTGAAAGCTACTGTCTGAGTTATTTGATCTCTTGTTGGAGGCTACTAGTATCTTTTGTGACAACAAGAGTTGTGTGAAGCTGTCTGAGAACCTAGTGTTCCATGGAAGGTCGAAGCACATCGAGATCAAATATCACTATATCAGGGATATGGTGCAGAGAGGAGAAGTGAATCTCCTGTATGTTGCGATGGATGAGCAGATTGCAGATGTACTGATGAAACCACTAGCCAGAGTGAAGTTCAAGTACTTCAGAGAGAGGCTTGGTGTTCTTCATATTGATGACACTTCAACGAAGAGTGATGGACACATTTGATGAAGCCATTCCAAGCATAGTGAGAGGAGGATCCTTCCATGGCTATGGATGTAAGCGTTGGATGATGAGCATCAGGACGATGCTCCAGTTACTGCTTTGTATATGCATCATGTTGGATGCTGGATATGATCAGTTGGATCATTTATATGTATGTATGCATCATGTTGGATGTTGTTTATGATCAATTGGATCATTTATATGTATGTACGCATCATGTTGGATGTTGGATATGATCAGTTGGATCATTTATATGTATGTATGCATCATGTTGGATGCTGGATATGATCAGTTGGATCATGTGTACGTATTTGTATATGTATCTGGATACATTGTATGATCAGGTAGATCATGTATGATGATATGTATTAGGAAGATACTATGTATGCATCAGGTGGATGCATTGTATGATCATGATGATCTTGGATGACGAGCTTCAGGATGTTGCTCCAGATGACATGCATTAGGACAATGCAGTGATGATGATCAGGATGATCATGTGTACATCAGGATGATGTATGGTGAGTATCAGGTTGATACTCTATGGCCATGGATAGGTTGTGGAGATAAGCATATAATAGCACCCTGGGAGGTTTGACGATTCTCCTTCTAGGTTTTTTCGCTGGCATATAATAGCTCCCTGGGAGATCTGGCAAATGCTCTTTCGAGGTTTTGCTTTGGGAGGACATATAATAGCGCCCTAGGAGGTTTGCAGATTCTCTTGCTAGGTTTTGCCGCTGGCATATAATAGCTCCCTGGGAGATCTGGAAAACGCTCTTTTGAGGTTTTGTCCTATGGCATATAATAGCGCCCTGGGAGATCTAATAGGTTGGGATGTGTTCCCGTAATAATTCCTGGGAAGCTCTTTCGAGGTTTTTCCATGAACACATGTAATATCTCCCCGGGAGATCTGATTGGTTGGGATGTGTTCCCGTAATAAGTCCTGGGATTCTCTTGCGAGGTTTTGTGATGCACGTAATAAGTCCCGAGGATTCCACAGTATGGCCAATGATGATGAAGACCTACAGGTGGTGGGCCTACATCCAGTATGAAAAAGGACTGGCTCTAGAGAACTTCCTATGACGAGTAGATTCAGAGACTGATTGAGATAGCACCAGCAGTGATGATGACGATGATTCGCTGATGATGATCCAGAGAATAAGACTTGTGTTAGCAGATCTGTGTCGCGAAATACCTTCCTAGTTAATAGGGAGTGTTGATGTATATGTAACTTCGGAATGTATTTCACATATATGTATATTGTATTCCTATAGAGATGTTATTATTCCTCTATATGGAAGTGTCGTCATTTATATTGTATTTGTCATAACTTATACTTGATGGGTTATTACACCACCTTGTTGGGGTCGGCCCTATATAAGTCATGTGGGTCAAAGGGTTATTAGACCACCCTATTGGGGGTCGGCCCATTCAGCATTATGTTATGTGGTTAAGTTAAGGCCGACCTAGTAAAGGTTATTAGGCAAGTCAAGTCAAGTATAAATAGAGTGCGGGAGGCACTCTATTTGATCATTCTATTCTCTCACACACTCTTTGGAGAGTGGTACACTTGTGGAGGAGGAGAAGCTGCTGTTAGGAGATGTCTATCTCTTATGCTTGGGTTGTATCATTGCTCTATCTATCTCAGAGGAAGTTATTGGGGTTTTTCACCTTTATGGTTTTCCCCAAGTAAACTTTGTGTCTCTTGTGTGCTTGCATTATTGTGTCCATGATTGATATATTGTAGATATGTTGTACATGTTGTTCTCTCAGTTAAGATCCTAGATCAGATTAAAGTAAATTCTGAAAAACTAACAGCAACAGGTCATAGGCCCTGCAATCCTTCTCATCATGGCCAACCGATCATCAAAAATTGCAGTATAAGTTTGCTGGCTTTGATACCATCTTTTGCAGATAAACAAATTCCTCTAGTTGATGCCCTCTGGTCTGATAGATAGTACACCATGGCATGCCTCCTTGATGAAGGGTTTTGGTTCCCCCAACTGCAAATACTCATGGAATTTTGGGCAATTGTCCTTATGGTGCCCCTCACTTCTGCATCTGGTGCACCATATGTCTCTGAGGGTTTCCTTGCCCTTCTTGACATTCTCCAATTGAAGTGTTAAGTTGGCCAACTGTGCCTGAAATCTGTCCATTCCCATCCCTGCTTCACCAATTGGTGAAGCCTCTAGCTTCATTGCAATCTCTAATGCTTATGCATATGTTGTGACTTTTTGTTGCATCAGTGGCCCTCGGATATGTGGTACTAGTCCTGCGATGAACCATTCTTTATGTTGCAGCTCATTTATTGGAAAGCTCACTTTTGCTATCAACATCTTGTACTGCTGATCGAATTCCCACACCGACTCTTTCAAGAATCGCTTAATCTCCTTAAGCTCGGTGACATATTGCGACTCATATTTTGGTTTTTTAAATTCATCAATCATCGTCGTTCTGACCTGCGCCAATGTTTTAGCTATTGTTCCCACTGGAACCTTTACAATTTCATGTACTAGTCTAATGCCCGACCCCTAAGGGTTGTCACTAGCTATCCCATATTTATAGTGTCGTCCTGAACCTGCTTCACGGTCTAGACTGCTTCGCATATAAACCAATATTGTTCGGGATCCTTGGTCACGTTCCCCTGGAAGGTAGGAAGCTTTGCCTCGTCTACCATCCTAACACTGCTACTATTGTTGTTTACTGAAGCGCTACTCTTGCCGCTGCATGTAGGGAAACTCCGCGATTAGTTTGAATTTCTTCCTATAAAATTTAGAGTAGTGTGCGGGGTCGAAGGTACGTGGTAACTTATGATCTAACCTCCTTCTGCCTCTGGGGTAGCCTGGTGGACGTCTCCTTCACAACAAGGTCACTTCCTCCCTTGTGGTCCTATTTCATAGTTCTCTGTTCCGGTCCTCTCAGGAGACTCTCTCTCAGTCCTCTTCTTCTTCTCAGGATGCTGGAATATTGCTCCACTCCTTAAGGCACCACACTCTGCATCATCTTCCCTTAGAAACTCGTCATCTCTCATGTCCATCTACCACATCTTTTCGTCGGACTTGCATTTATACGATACCTTCTCCCTACCTCATCGATTCTTCTACTCGTCAGAAGACATCCTCAATATTCTTTTTCGTAGACAAGCATTTTAATCCATAGTTTTAATGATGACAAGAATCTTCCTCTTAGCCCCCTGAAGAAGTTTCTTTCGGCGTCACTGTATGACTTGTTAGTATCTACTGCGAACTCAGTCACGTACCCTTCAAGGATACTATCTACCCAAAAATCAATAGCTCGCGATACCTTGTTATTGACTTGCTTCAGCTGTCAAACCAACTTTGGGGTCCAACAGTAAGGTTCAGTTTTCTGACAGTGATTCTTTTGGAACGTCAGTTGTGCTATCCACTCATGCAACAACACCGAGAATTCATAGAATAATATCTCGTGGATGTCTGAGTATATGTATCTTTCTAACAAACTAGTCGTTGTATGTTTAGGATATCGCTTCTCAATTTCTACTAATTTCTCCGCCTTCTTATCGAACCACTCTTGGATATCTGGTTTTGTCAGATGCCACAGCATATCCTGTTTTCTTCTTCCTTAAGGTCTCGGAAATGGAACCATTTGTTGACAAATCGTTTATCAACAAGGGTTCACTTCGCACTATCTCTGACAAACCATCAACCCAAACTCATACACTGTCCTGGAAAGGTGTAACCCTTCCCAGCAACACTTGCAGAGCTAGTGTAGTCTCACCTGAGATAGATAAGGGGGTTGCTGGAACCAAGTTTTCGCAGTGAATTTGAGGATATGCTTTCAACACACATTACCCTTGCAATAATCAGAGATTACAATATCTGCAGTATGCTACTAACTTATCATTCGCACTTTAAGTCATTCGCAGATTTCAACAAACATTCAGAACGACATATTCGACATACTTATTCAGATTAGCATTACTTCTTACACCTATAGCATATTCGCATCAATATAAAACATTCACATAACATATCTCACATTCATCATCGCATCATTGCATAAGAATAAAGACAGAGATTACACCATAAACGAACATATTCATTCATTCACCAACCCTGCGGAATGAACCTCGTAGAAACTATCAATACACCATGCTGCGGATACAAAGCAAACTGGAAAGATATGATCAATCATCCAAAACTTCGATGCCCTTAGGCTTACAATCCTACTCTATTTATATGCTTCTATTTGATTACAAAATGGTCCACATGACTGACTTAACTAATCTATCAATTCTTGTGCTCTGCGAATGTCGCGAAGGGTCCTTCTTTCGCAGAATGACCCTTTCGCACCTATTGGCTTGTGCACTTCATGTGGATATTTCCCATGCCAACAGAAAATAAGGTGGAATTGGATCATGAGCGAACATAAGAGGTTGTGGGACCCACATGTGGCAAGATTCCCCACTACACTTGGCATTATTCTCTCACCAATTCGAGTTCAAGACGAAGGTTAACATACTTGGTGGATTTGAAGAGGTATTATTCATGACATGAATCATGTAAGGTCGAATTGGAGTGGAAGATAAACTCCCATGGACGAGGAAGAGGCATCTTAGAAGAATTGTGACACTTGGAGCTATATTCCATAACTCCAATGACAACAATGATGAATATTCTATGACACTTATGAAACATTTCAGGCATGATTGATGATACCTGACATATATGGCATGTCAAGGCTAAAAGTAACCTCCAAGAGGGAGCACAAGGGGATTAATGGCAGCCAATATTACCCCATTCGAATTGATGGAAGATGAGAGGTAGGAAAAGTTGGACAAGTGACATTCATGGGAATCTCTCTCTAATTTGAGTTGGGATGAGTATCTTGGAGGGCATTCTAGATAAGTAGGCCTTCGGAGGTTAATAAAATATGAGAAGAAAGAAGGAGACCATCTTTTGATCATTTCTCATTTGGAAAAAATTGGAGAGCTTAGCTTGTCCTTGCAAGGTAGATGCTTATCCTTATTTCCTTAGAACCAATTTCAAGGGTGCAAGATTCCCATCCTATTTGGTTGATGGAGAGGCCATTCATACCTCTCAGTAGATCTCCATGGATATTTTTAGATGTAGGCTCAGACCCCAACTTATTTTGATTTCACATTCTCTCATTCTTCTCTATGCCTATTCTACTATCTTTCTCTCAATGTCATGTAAATGTGCAAGGGTGCACTTGTGATCGAGTACACAGGGTACTCCCAAAAGTCCAAACACCTAGAGAAACCACTTCACACAAATAGATCACAGATCAACACACTGATGTTTTGACATGGTTTAAACCCTCGAGAGGGAAACATTCCATGGACCTGACCAAATAGTTTCTACGGAACAATTTATTATGCAAAGAAAGAAAGTTACAAATGAGCTTCTCATAATCGATCAACTAGACAATGACCCTCCATGATATTTAAATAGAGATCATGGACCAATTGGGTGTCAAGCCACGGATCAAGGTTAGGTATTATCTAAGAGAAGTTGAGCCGTCAGATCACGCTATGTCTAAAACATATCATGACCGTCGGATTAAATATTTACAAATGCATGCTAATGCATACTAAGGAAACACTTTTCCTAATGGATATATTACACAAGTTGATCATAACTAACTCCTAAGTGTCTAAATATCCTAACATCGCCCCTTAAAAACAACTTGGGATAGGATTGAAGGATTTACAAAAGTGACACTATTAGGAGAAGGAAGGAGGCATTAGAGCCTATCCCCCCTTAATGACAAATTCCTGAACTCCTAACATAGATCGAAGTTTAGAAAACTTCATTTTTGCAAGAGACTTGATGAAGATGTCTACAACTTGATCATCTGTAGGACAAAAGAGCACTTCAAGAACATGATCATGAACAAGATTTCTGATGAAGTGCATATGTAGCTCAATGTGTTTGCTATGTTGATGTAGGACTAGATCTTTGGCAAGATTGATGGCACTTTGATTGCCGCACCAAAGTGGAGTAGGATACTGCTGCTTGAATCCAAACTCTGAAAGAATTTGCCGAAGCCATAAAGCTTCCTAACTGGCATTAACTGCAGCTCGATATTCTGCCTCTACTGAAGAAAGAGCAAGAGCTTGTTGTTTCTTACAAGCCCGAGTGACAGGTCCAAATCCCAAACTGAAAACATAACCTGCTGTAGACTTGCGATCATCAAGATCGCCAGCCCAATCTGAGTCAGTGAAACCAACCAACAAAGGTTTCCCCCTGTACTGTATTGAATCCCAAACTGAATTGTACCTCGAATATATCTAAGTATTATTTTAGCTGCTTTCCAGTGACTTTCATGAGGTGTTTGCATATAACATGCAACACGACCAACGACAAAGGAAAGGTCAGGACGAGAATGAGTCAAGTATAAGAGACTACCAACAAGCTAATGATACAAGGTGGCATCTACTTCAGGTGAAGTACAAGTGGCAAAAATTTTGACTCCAGACTGGAAGGGAGAAGGGGCAGGTGTACAATTTTCCATGTGAAAGTGACAAAGAAGGTCACAAGCATACTTAAACTGAGAAAGAAAGATTCCTTCTTTGGTTTGCAGGACTTGGAGACCAAGAAAATAATACAAATGTCCTAAGTCTGACATTTCAAAATTTTGCTTAAGACTGGATTTCACATGGGTTATAAGCTTAGGGTCACTACCAGTAAGAATAAGGTCGTCAACATATAGAACAAGTATGATGAGATAGTTTCCTACTTTCTTGGTATAGACATTGGGGTCAGAATGGCATCTAGAAAAACCAGTGTCAAGGAGAAAGCTATCCATTTTGGCATACCAAGCTCTAGGAGCTTGCTTAAGGCCATATAAGGATTTCTTAAGGCAGAAGACAAGGCTAGAGTTATTCTGAACATATCTAGGAGGTTGTTCCATGTAAATTTCCTCTTGTAAATCACCATGTAAGAAGGCAGACTTGACATCTATTTGATGGACTTCCCAGTTATGTAAGGTTGCAAGGAAAAGAACAAGGTGGATGGAGTTCATTTTTGTGACAAGAGCAAACGTTTCATTGTAGTCAATCCCTTCAACTTGGGAAAAACCTTTGGAAACTAACCTTTCCTTAAGTCTTTCAACACTTCCATATGATGCATACTTAGTTCTGTAGACCCATTTACATCTGACAAGTTTTCTTCCTTTTGGAAGAGGTACAAGATCCCAAGTATCGTTCGCCATTAAGGAACGATATTCTTCATCCATAGCTGCATCCCAATCTAGATTTCCTGAAGATTCTGCAAAGGTTTCTGTATAATGATTGTCGGAAACTTGAGCCAAAAGAGAATAGGCTTGCTGAAACTGAGAACGTGTTCGACGTGGATCTCTAGGATCACCGGCAAAATCACCAGCTGCTTCACATGTTGAACGAACCCATCGAGGAAGCACTTGTGCTGGTGCAACTGGAGGAACATGAGCAGGTGGAGGTGGATTTTCATCATCACTATCATCATCAGAAGCTGGAGTTGAAAACCTGTCAAGGAAGTTGGAAGAAGAAGAAGAAGACACAATCGCCGAATCAGGATCGCAGGCCAAAGATGGCACAATCGTCGAGTTAGGCTCACAAGCTAAGATATTTTCATCAAATTTAACATCTCTTCTAATGATTACATCATGAGAATGTGGTTGAAGAAGTCTATAACCTTTTACATCTTCAGAATATCCAACAAATATGCACTTTTCACTTTTAGGCTGCAATGCTTTCCGTTTTTCATCTGGAATGTGAACCCATGCTTCACTACAATACACACGGAAGTGACTTACATCTGGTTTAATTTTACTCCATGCTTCTTCCAGTGTGATACCTTGTAAGGCTTTAGTGGGGGTGTGATTAACTATGTAATTTGCACAATTTATGGCTTCAGCCCAAAATTGAAGACTTAGTCCCTTAGATTTGATCATACAATTTGCCATTTCTTTTAAAGTGCGGTTCTTCCGTTTAGCTACACCATTTTGTTGTGGTGTATATGGAACAATGTGTTGTTGTTGGATTCCTTGTTTAGTGCAGAAACTAGTGAACGTTTTGTTAACATATTCTCCTCCATTGTCAGATCTTAACTTAATAATTTGATGACCAGATTGTTTTTCAACAAGGGCCTTGTAGGCCAAGAACATGTTAAATACCTCAATCTTAAGTTTTAGGAAATAAACCCAAGTGCATCTGGTGTAATCATCAATAAAAGTTAAGAAATATTTGAAACCAGAAAAGGAAGCAGATGGAAGAGGACCACACAAGTCACTATGCACAAGCTCCAAGGGAACCGAGGCGTGCCAAGAGGCATGTTTGTCAAAATTGTCTCGATGATGTTTTTCGAGTACACAACTATAACATACACCATCCCTGCAAGATACCATCGGAAGACCTATCACCATACTGTCTTTACATAGTTATTGCAATGAGCGATAATTTAAGTGACCAAATCGCTCATGCCAAAGTTTGCTCAAGTTATCACTATGAGCAACAAAAACTGAAGGAAAAGGTGATGACCCAAAGTTGTTAAATTTGTACAACCTTGTAATATCATCAACAATTTCGGTAGATAGGACCTATTGAGGATCTTAAAAATCATTGATTACAACTTGGTGAGGTGTAAACGTCACAGTTTTACCTTCACCGGAATGAGTGATTTGATAGACTAATAACAAATTGCAGGAAATTATTGGAACACATAGTACATCACTGAAATGACCATTATCTATTGGAACTGTTCCAGCTCCTACAACACTTAGAGATCTATCATCACCACCAAATATTTGTTTGGTGTTACATTCATGCATAGTAGAAAAGATGGCTTGATCCTTAGCCATATGATAAGATGCTCCAGAATCAATAAGCCATTCATTTGAAGTAGAAGAAGAAGATGCATTATAAGAATAACCAGAAGCACAAAGTGCATGTCCATGAGAGGTAGATTGTGAAGGTGAAACATTATGTATTTCAAGTGATATTACATTCAAGGAGGAGATTTGAGCCATTTTCCCCATAGCTTTTGCATAGCGCTTTTTGTTGCATACAGTTATTGAAGGACTGTTATTTCGACTTCATGGACATGTTAGAATATATATATATATCTGTAATAATAATATCATGAGATCCACAGCTTGAAAAAATATGTTTTTCAAGTGATATTTACATTCAAGGAAGATATTCAAACCATTTTCCCCATAGCATTTGCATAATGATTTTGGAATGATATTGTACCTATTTTATATCATATTTTGATAAGTTATTTATCATCTTATGATCTTCATATGAAGTTACCTTGATGGCCCAAATAATGTGTGCATACCTCTGAAGTGTTACTATGGTTTATGAAGAAATTTAAGACTCCTTGTCCAACAATTTCACCTCAAAAACTAGACTCTAGAAGATGTTGTTCATTAGGATGTCTATTCGACCCTAAAACCAAATATAATGATGCACATATGTTGTTCCTAATGTCCTATAACAGAGCCAAGTATCATACCAAGAATTAGTGAATTTCGTACAGTGTTTGGTAGAGCATCTAACGGCAGACCTAGGGGGGATCTCCACTTCTCAAATTAACTAGTCTTGTTCCAAAACTTATTCCAATGCAATTTGCAGACCATGGATGGGACTAGAATTTGTTTGGATTTCTAATAGGTATTTTAATATGTCCTATTCACAATCAATACCTTCCTCCCCAAATTCGAAATCATTTGGAGGTGTTTGGAACCAGTTGTAAACAAAACCCTAGAGTCAAGACAGGGTGAATCCAAGGACTTTCCTTAGAAGGGATATTACATGGAACTTTCTATGCCCACCCTAAAACACACTGGAGGGAAATGGCACCTGAGGGACTGTGTATTAGTGTAGGGGACCTCTCTTGTGTTTGGTGTGGTAGGTATTGTGGGTACCAAGGTTGTTTGAGATGCATGTAGCTCTTTGGTGTAGCTCACTGGCTTAGGATCCTCCCCCTTTGTCTCTTTCCATGCATGATAAACTCAGTTGTGTGCTGGATTATCATTATTTTTGTGTGAAACCATGGTTGTGAGTAAGCTTGTTTAGTTCCTCCTTGGTGGATACACAACCCATCTCGGGGGTGGTTTCTCAGCTGAAAGAATATAGGATCGATAGAGTCCTATGGTTGGGTGGAAAATTTCTCTCACATAGCCAGTTGCTTGAACAGCTTCATCTTAAAGATAAGTGTTCTCTGTGGTTTGAATTATGTACATTCTATGTTCTGAATGTTTAATTATTCATGTTAATGGAATGAAGTGATTATCTTAAGTTAGTCAGCATAAGCTAGTATATAAGCATGAACACGAGGCTGGTTCATATCTGATTGTTTTATCATTTTTTGTATGTTAAATATGTTGTTAGTCTTGCATGTTGTAGAAGCATTAATCAGATTTAGTTCCATTGTGATTATTTGAGTATGCATATGCACACATGTGATTTTATTTATATGAACCTATTCAATGATGAATTGGGCTAAGTGTTGTAAAGGTCCATAATGCTCAGGATGTTCAGTCAGGGATTTGGGGAAGAAATAGACACCCCCTATTGTGTTCATGATCCCCCTTTGGTTCAGATGAAGGGAGGGGCCATGACAGAGTGGGGATCAAAGCTCTTTATAGAGTGATAATGAGGAACTGATGAGGTTTGGGGAAATACTTGGTTGGAAAAATGAAAAAATAAGAGTCCTCAGGTGTGGCAAAGGATCATATAGTTGCATGGAGTTCGCTGAGAGCTTTCCAACGACACCCTATTTTCCAAAAATGGACTTGGGGTGAGAACGATATCGGCCTGAGAAGTTGTGCATTTGGGCTCACAACTTTTTGAACCCGCATTACAGATTGCAGATTGTGGAAGTTGAAGGAATTTCACTTCGGAGCTTCATGTTGTGGCTGAATTCCTACTTTTGGAACCTGCACTGCGGAGTCCGGAAGTTGGATGGGTGATTTTCTCGGAGTTTTTAATTTAGGGTTCCGACTTTCCAATTCCCACAGGAAGGATTGTGGATTATGGAAGTCAGACGTATAATTTCCTCGGAGCTGAGAACTTGGTGTTATGACTTCTGACTCCCGCATAACGGATTGTGGATTGAGGAAGTCAGAGGCATGATTTTGTGAAGCTGATAATTTGGTGTTCTGATTTCCGACTCCCTAATCATGGATTGTGGATTGTGGAAGGTAGAGGTGTGATTTATTCGGAGCTGTGTATTTGTGGTTCCGACTTCTGACTCCCACATTGCAAATTCAAGATTGTGGAAGTCAGGGGTTTGTTTCTTTGAAGCTGTGAATTTGTGGTTTTGACTTCTGACTTCTAACTTGTGGCTTGCGGATTGCAGACTAACTGTCATTGTGGCTGTGCGATAGTGCAGGGTTTGAAAAAAAAACGTTACCAGGTTTATTCTAAGGAACTCCTCCATCACCTCTAAAGGGAACCCAGGTGAATGGGGACATGTTAGAGTGGTATCATATCCCAAGGTTGAAACACTTGGGCTGTTGGGACAAAGTATGAGCTTCCAGGAAGATAATCAGAATGTTGGTAAAAATTATCATTTTTGAAGTAATGTAATTTCCACACCCGAAGTCGAAATGAAGAATGTAGATAGGAATTGGAAAGCTTATCTAGCAGGGAAAATGGTGCATAAGCAAAATTTGAATGAGGTTTTCATATATCATTGATATTTAGAATAGAAAAGTTCCAATAATTGTTTTGAAAAAAAAATTAATCAGAATAGAAAAGTTCCAATAATTGTTTTGAAAAAAAAATTAATCAGAATAGAAAAGTTCCAATAATTGTTTGAAGATAATCAGAATGTTGGTAAAAATTATCATTTTTGAAGTAATGTAATTTCCACACCCAAAGTCGGAATGAAGAATGTAGATAGGAATTGGAAAGCTTATCCAACAGGGAAAGTGGTGCATAAGCAAAATTTGAATGAGGTTTTCATATATCATAGATATTTAGAATAGAAAAGTTCCAATAATTGGTTTGAAAAAAAAAATTGTCAATATAGACAATTTCCAGAATTGCATGAGGGGGTCAAAGAAAAGGAGCCATAATAGCTCTGTGAATTATTCCATGAGTGTGATTCTCTTAAATATTGATTTTCATGTTTCTATATGCATTCCTAAAATGTCTATTAAATATATTTATAATGCACAGTGGTT
The DNA here is from genome assembly GCA_027924585.1 of Larix kaempferi. Lineage (NCBI taxonomy): Eukaryota > Viridiplantae > Streptophyta > Pinopsida > Pinales > Pinaceae > Larix > Larix kaempferi. The sequence goes on from BSBM01002665.1 coordinate 151,767, forward strand.
GCAGCTGATAGGATTGGAATAGTTGTAGTAGAGGTTAGTAGGAAGGGGAAAGAGTTTCAATGAAAATGGAAACCAGGAATGATGCTCAGGACCCTTATGAGCATGATGATGATGTTATAGGAGATAAAATTCAAGGATAAAATGATGAGACCGAATCCAATGGGAGAAGGGAGCAAATAAATCCTAATAATTTCGTTGAAACCATGACAAGCTTTAATGAAATATTGATGAAGGCTCAAGAGGAACAGAACCAGCTCAATGTTGCTATTTTGCAGACCCTCAATGATATGCGACAGAGGATAAAACTTGGGCTTGTAATGTCCCCATTTTGACCCTTAGGGTTTATTGGCTTCAATGTAAATATTGTATACATGTAATGTGTGTTTTCCATAGTGTGGAGCTCAATGCCAAGGCCCCACTAGAGGATGTCCAGGTTTTAGTTAAAAGGAAAGTATTTGGTATTTTGGTAACTATGTACTAGTAAGCCATGGAAAATGTAAATGATGTAAATGGTACCATGTAAATAAAATACCAAGGGTTGGCTATGGATGCAACTAAATGAAGGGGATATGTGTATCCACTAGGGAGAGGTGAGGGGATTGTGGGATGGAACCCTAGGTTACCACATGTCAATTTTTGAACCCATTTGAATCCCCTTGATGACATTTAATTCTGTTGTAGCAAGGTGGGTGAAAAACATTGTTCATGAGGTTGATGGAGTATGGAGCATCCCTGAGATCCATATGGAAAGGTACGGCTCTGTTTTGATTTCCCCTTAAGCCACTCTACCTCCTAAGAATTCACACACCCTAATCCCTATCCCATGGTTGAACCACAAACCTCATTCAACATGCATTACAGAGCGAGCAGAGGGAAAAAGAAAGAAAATCATTATTTTGTGTAAGTTGGAAGGGACAGAGACAAAAGCCCATAGAAACCCTGTGTATGAAACAAACCGACTGAGAAATACATGGATCAAACCCTAGGGATAAGTTACAAAGTGTGAGCAGCTTAGAGATCCCATGAAAACACCTGAATCTGATAAGAGAGGACTGAGTTGCGGGACAGAGCTTCGGCCGCAACCCTGAGAAGGTTTCAGCTAGAATAACAGAGAAGAAGGCTAGATAGAGTTTGGGTATGCTTGATAACCCAACTTTTATGTTGGCTTAGAATTAGGGTTGATCCCTGACTATGAGAGATCTCATTTATCCCTCCTTAGTGGATACATAGCCCCAGCTCGAGGGTGGTCTCTGAGTGCTGAAATAATACAGGCTAGGCAGAGACCTATGGTTGGGTTGGAACGTTGGAGTCCATATCTAGTTTGCTTGAATATTTAATGCAGAATATAAGTTCCTTATGCCTTGAATGATGCCTATTCTGCATCTTTGCATATGTGTTTATTTATGTTTAAATGTATGGTTTTATTCAAAAGAGTGATAGGGTTGAATTCCCATGTATTAGGTTTCATTCTGTGGTGTATGTTATTGATTGGTAAATGCATGGTAAATTGTGTGTTGATGATGATGCCTTCAACTATGGTTGTTAAGTACATGCATGCATCTATTTGCTTATGTGAATTTTCCATTGATGAGATAAAAGGGAAAGGTCACATCATTGATACTCTGGACTGCGCAAATCCAGGAAATGTCAAAACTTGTCTTAATATAGAAATGGAGAGAAAATTCAAAAATAGCACATCAATCCTGGATAATATATTGAACAATCAAAGATCACCTATATACAAATCAGGACTTGGCTATGACAAAACAACTTAGAAGGTTTACGACATCAAGCACAGTCCAAATCAAATGAATCCATTTAGGTATGACAATTTCTTCAATGATTACAACTCTTTTCGTTGCACTATTAGAAGAAGGTTCAATACATTGAAATGCACAAGGTGTAACTATAATGGACATATTGTGAGATACTATCATACTATGAGATGTTACACTTGTGATGGATTTGGATACAAGGCCCAATATTTTTGTGGAACAGTAAATCGTTGATATAGAAATAACATCAACAACAACATATGGAACAAAAGAAAACATATTCACAAACAATATAAAAAAGGTAGCACGCACATGAATATGTGGGTAAGGAAAAATCCTCAAGTATGCGTAGGTGAAGAAAAAAATTCAAGTACGTCTCAAGCAGTAAATGATTGCTACCCATCTTGCTGGTCACTAAAAGGTTAAGTAAGATCCTTCAATTCAACACACCATTCATTAGGAATTCAAGTAATGTATTAGTAAGTATTGTAGTTAGAAAACATTTGAAGTTTGTTGTCACATTGATGTAAATTTGCAAATGAAATGCACATATATCCAATTATTTGCAAAAATGTGTTGAAGTAAAATTTGTCACACATAGAGATCATGCATATGACAGAAGAAAGAAAAGTACAAATAAGTATTGTTGATGAACAAACATAAGGTCCACACAGATACATAATTGAAGTTTGTATTATATACAAAATTTTCCAAGTTTACAAAATTACATGAGACCTCTATCACAGAAAACAGAGTCGAAGAATCAAAGGTAGCATGCTAAGTCCTAACTACAATCAAAGTACTTTTACAATGATGGGAGTCATATTGAACAAAAATGAGAATCACAAAATTGAATCAGAGTCGTAGCTCGAGGTACAACTCTGTGTCATGACTGGTTGGTTGTTGAGATAGGAAATGTCCAAGTTCCATCGGAGCTTGCTTGACGAATTCAGAAGATTGAAGCAGTGGACAAAGATGCAGGGTTGAAGAAGGTGCATCGACATTGCACTATTCTGTCCTAATCAAGTTTAGCAAGTCAAGAATTTGTTTTTAATGTTTATCAAGGAAACTGCCTCTCTTGTTCAGACTTGAAAACCCCTCTATATTGCTCTAGTTGAAATGAGACTGTGCATACCAATCCATCAAGTTAGATTCTTTCATTTGGTATTGCCAAATTCCCATGTCCACTTTCGGTCTTGTGAATTCAGTCTGTTGCGACTGAACTACCGAGCAAATACTGTTGACCGAATTGTTGAATCTCTGAAAGAAAGAAGAAATGGTGGATGAAGAAGGGATACTCATAAGCTGCAACACTCAAAACAAGCTTGACTAGGAATGAACCAGGATGAAGGACCAGGCAATACTCAACTCATATATAGAATTGGAAGGTGGTTCCCCACGCATGCGAAAAAAAATGAATAAACATTGAATTTATTGCATTCATTATTGTGTGATTCGAAGCTACTAGGGAAATTTCAAAATTAATTGCATGAGTTGATGGCATCGTGAAAGAGGTAAAAAAGTGGAAATATCATTCAATGTTTCATGTGATCAAAATAATGTCACCTAAAATATTGAGTACAATGATAACACGTAATATTTTTCACGCGAGTTATTAGTCACATCAACTTGTTTCCAAGTTGGCTAACAGAAGGAAGCATGTGTGATATTAAGAAAGAATTTTCAGAACACGTCAAAATATGTGCGAAGTCCGAAAATATGGCGAAGACTTATCACAGCGTAGTAGTTGCGACAAAAATAAAAAGTTGAATGCTGGAAGAAGTCGGCATGGATGACAATGCAAATCATAAGCAAATGAACTCTATACAATGCATAGTGAGTGCGACAGGAATATAGTTAAAGAAGAATGAAAGTAATTATGTGACAAGAACAAAAGATCAAGATAAAAGAAAGTTGGAAACTGTACAAGAGGGGGCATATTCAGAACAGCTACAGAGACATTTTTGAAAGTACAGATTGCAAGGTGATTGAGCTCTATGCATAAGCAGTGAAAAGGGAAAGAGAATAAAGCACGAAGACAGGGGGAGTAATAGAAGTAAGAAACTGCATGAAGGCCAGCGCTAAATATAAGAATGGAAAACATGATACTATTCATTGAAGGAATCTCTTTTCCATTGATGTCAAAGGGGGAGAAATATCATGAAGCATGCATTAGTGACAACGATCTGTGCAACAATGAAAAAAGCAGAGAAGTACTGATCGGAGATCGTGAAAAGGAACAATGGAGAAAGATCATGATACATGCAGCAATAGAAGAGAACCATGCAAAAATGAAAGGAAACTAAAAATCATTGACAACATGGTGTGTAGAATACAAACAGTTCTAACAGGCAAGAACATAGGGGGAGTATACACAAGGGGAGTATTGCGAATAGAACAAAGGAATTCATAAGAGTACATCTTCATGAGGTGTTGACATGCACAGCTTCATGAGGTGTTGACATCAATTCCAAAGGGGGATATTGTTGAACTTTGGTTTTCATTGATGTCAATTGATGTTAAGAGGACTCAGGATCATTTTTCCAGTTTGAAGAAGTATATGAAATGTAGTTCTAAGAAGTACATTCATATTGTAGAAGTACATCCAATATATTCAGTGAGTACATCCAGTTTGAAGAAGTACATAAGGTATGTGTGCAAGTTACAATCAATCTAATTGTGACACTTCAAAGGTAATGCAAAAGTGGTGGTCGGAAAAGTAAAGTGAGAAAGACCCACAAATGATGGTACTTCAAGGGCACAAGACCACACACAAAGTGTTTCACAAGTGCGCAAGACCCACTATGAAAAGGAACAAGTATGGGCAAGAATCACAATGTGTAATACCTTAGTGGCATAGCGTCATGTCCCAAATTTTGCATTGGGTCACAATGGCCTAATCCCATTGGTCATATTCATGAGAATTTGTCAAATTGATGCTAAGGGTCAAATAATTGCCAAAGAGGAAAATTACTAGTTTCCTAGGTTGGGGGTGGAATCTTTGGGATTTGGAATAAGGGGGATAATAAATGATGTGTGGACATTAGAATAGCATAAATATTTAATAAAGGAGCCAAATAAATATATACAAGTGGAAATCAAAGTGGTATTTGATCATGAAGACACATGGAGGAAGTGGGACCCAAACAAGCTAGATTTTCTATGCCACATGGCATCCTCCTCTTGTCAATTAGAATCCATAAGAAGCCCAAGGGTCTTCGGATGAGTTGGAAGGTCAATATACTTGAAATGAATCAATTAAGGTTGAATTGGAGTGGAAGAGTAACTCCCATGAAAGAGGAAGAGGCATTTTGGAGCTAGTGAGAAACTTGGACTAGATTCCCTAGCTCTATGACAACAATGATGAAGATGTTATGACACCTATGACACAAATCAGACCTAAAGGATGACATCTGACATATATGACATGTCAGGGATAAAAATAGCCTCGAAGATGGCACTCAAGGGAGTTAGGGAAGCTAATATGCTTCCACATGTGTTTTGGTAGAAGTGGGAGACTAGGAATTGTTGTACAAGTGGTATTCTTTGGAATCTCTTCCCAACTTGAGTTGGAATGCATCTCTTGGGAGGAATTAGACCCATAGAGAGATTTGAAACTTTATAAATTTCAATAACAAAGAATTAAACCAGCTTTTGATCATTTTTAGAATTTGCAATTGCATTTGTGAAGAGGGAGAGCTAGTGGATGACTAGTTTCTTGCCTTATCCAATTTTGAAGGTGAAAGACTCCCATCTAAGTTGGTAATTGGAAAGGCCATTCATAATTTTCATTTGGAGACTTAATGGAGTCATTTGTTGCAGGTGTGAGCTATAGGGAAGATCATGGTTTCTTCTATTGCAGCTCATTCCTTCAACCATTTCCAGTGTTCATTGCATATTCTTGATCCTTGAGGGAGGGAGTTTTTGGTGAGCTATTGTACTCTTTGGGGGAGCTTCTAATGCCCCATTTATTTTATAATATGAATTAAATACTATTTTACTCATCTCCAGAAATTTTCGGGTTTAAATATCAAGTGGTTGTATGTAAAATTGATTATTATTGAGCAAACAATGACCATTCCCCCACTAGATTGATGTATCCCAATGTATTGATGATGATTTCGAATGGAAGAATGTTTCTATGATATATTTATGATGTATGGACTTCCATTTATGATTATTACAAGTTTCATGTTCAGCACTTAAGCATTGGGAGTCATCTTGCTCATTTTTATTTCATTTGAAGAAGATTTAATGTTATTTCCCCCAAGGTCGAAACTAGTCTTCTTGCATCTGATTTAAGGGAGTTATAGAAGACATTAAAAGTTGAATGGTTATGCATATGAGTTCATGTTGATATAATTTATATGTACCATTATTTCATTCAGAAATTCGAGTCGGATTGAGTGCATTTGGAAAGTCATTTTCATCATCTACCCTTAGGGGATTTGAACCACAATTTACTAGTAAAATTTCATACATTGATCAGATTGCCAAAGTGAGTTGAAAAAGTCATTTGATGGTTAAAAGACACCTATAAACATAATTTTTATGTATTAACATCATGCATACACCTACTAGTATAATTTGAGAGCATTTGGAGCTATGTAGAGCCATCTACCATTGGGGGTTTAAGCCTCAAAATTACTAGTAAATTCTCTAAGTTCTCTTGGATACCTATTCGATCAAAAAACCACATCTAATGTTGTAAATATAATATAATTAATGTCTTATAACATATACAAGTATCATACCAACCATTAGTGGTGGTTGTACAGTTTTTGGAAGAGATTTGTTCCAAGACCCAAGGGCGATTTCCACTTCCCAAATTGACTAGTCTTGTCACGAAAATTATTCCCTTGCAAATTGCAGACCATGGTTGGGTATATCAGTTGATTATATGTATTATATATGTGTTAATGTGTCCCATCACCCCTCATGACATTCCTCACCAATTTTGGATGTAATTGGAAGAGTTTGGAATCAGTTGTATCCATATACCTAGAGTTGAAATTTGGTGAATCTGAGCACTTTGGGAACTTTATTATAAAGGGACATTACAGTGGTATCAGAGCATGGTCCTTGCACCTATGATTTAATATCATACATTGAAGAATAAGTTGCAGCCATGTCTTACAATTATGATGAATCATGTGAGTACAATTCTTATGAGGAATATGCATATGCTTATGAACAATATGAAGCAGAATGTGAATGGGTTGAGGAAGAGGTGCCATCATGCAACACTTATTACAATTTCAGGAGGAATGAATATCATTATTATGACCATATGTATGATAAATATGAATATGACACACCATCAAAGGAGGATTCTATGAATGAGTTACAAAGATGGAGAGCACCATATAAAACCTTGCCCCAACAATATAAAAAATATCAAGACTATCTTGCTTCGATGGAAGATACACAAAATGACATGTCTTTTGAATACTACGTTGATCGGTTGTTTGCAAATAGACCCAAAAATGAAGATGTGGAGTTAGTGAAGAAAGGTTTATGCCCTTCTTGTAAAAGACCCTGGAGTGAGTATCATATTTGTGTGACTGAAAGGATCAATGAAATATCTGAAGCTTCAACGAAGGCATATATGTTCTACTTGAGGAGAGTTTTTGGATTTTATTCAAAAGGAGATTCCAAAGATATTAAACCTAAGGAAAAAAAGGGACAAAATGCATCAGCTTGCTTGAAGGAGCAAAAGGAAGAGACATGACAAGAACATGAAGAAGATCCTATTGAAAATATTGAAGATCAATTCGAGACACATTCTACCTTGGAAATGAATCAAGGAGCATCTACTAATGGATGCTTGAACTATGAAGGAGTTCCTACTGATGAGTGCTCACAACTCTATGTTGGTGACATAGAGATCACTTTTGACAGTATTGTTGAAAGACAAAATTCCCCTAAGCATGAAAATGAAGACCTTGTACCAATTGAAGAAGAAACAAGATCAACTTCCCCATCACCACTTGCGCTTCATGAAGTTGATCCAAGAAGAAAGAAGATGAGGAGGTACATATTCAAGAACCTCATTTTCTTGAAGGGTCCTTAATGTTGATGTATATGGAACTTCGGAATGTATTTCATCTATGTATTATTGTACTCCTATAGAGATGTATTATTCCTCTACATGGAAGTGTCATCATTTGTATTGACAAGTGTCGCAAGTGTCGTAACTTGCTCGGATGGGTTATTAGAACACCTAGTGAGGGGTCGGCCCGAATTAATGTAACCATGGCTTATTAGACTGAGTTAGACAAGTTGGCCCCACTGGTTTATTGGACAGGACAGGACAAGTATAAATAGATATTAGGAGATCTCTATTTGATCATCTCATTACTCACTCTTCCATCACTCGGAAAGTGGAGCACATGTGAGGAGGAGGATCAGCTGCTAGGAGAAGACCATCTCTTGTTTTTTGGTTGTATCATTGCCCCTTCTATCTCTGAGGAAGTTGTGGGGTTTTTCATCTTTATGGTTTTCCCCAGTGAAACTTTGTGTGTCCATTGTCTTATGTGATTGCTTGATATGCTTAATACATGGTTGATATGATTGATATGCTATACATGTTATTCTCTCAGTAAAGATCCTAGAGTATGTTGAATTAATGCTAAAAAATTAACATGGTATAAAAGCTAACCTGAGAAGAAGACATTGTGCAGTGGCAGAAACTAGGGTTTCTTGTTTATTAGGTTTCTCTCCACAGATTTTGGAAAAGCAGCAAGGTAGATTGACTCTACTCATCAAGGAGAATCTTTTTGTCCAATCATAATTCAATTATGGGCGCTTTCATTTTTCGCCCTAAAAATTAGGGTTTCCACAAAAATAGAAATTTCTAAAATCTGATAACATAGCTGGAATCTCCTTGGAAAAATCGAAGTTTAGAGCTTTGGATCGAGATTTTTGGTTGGGTAAAGCTTTGGAAAACTCAAACCCTAATTCAGGGTCCTCCATAGTGAATCCGGGAAGACTAAAAGGCATTTATGAAGGGTGAAACTTTGTATATCTCAAAATCTGAATATACCAGGCTGATAATCGCATCAAGGCACATCTTTCTATCCTTTTAGAAGTTTGAAATTGAAAGGTTGAATTTTTAGGGTTTCTCTGACAAACCCTAATCTTGGACGAGATCCAGTTTTTAGAAAATAAAGTGGTAAGACCTAAATGTTTTCTATTTCCATTTGAAGTACTCTTTAAAGATGTCTCACCACACCAAGCTTGAGGATAAGCTTGAAAGGGCTGATAACTTCCGAGCATGAAAGTATAGGATTGGGTTAATCCGGGAAGAAAATGAGTTGGACACTTATATAAGTGAAGAGGTCCATGTTCCAGAGGGAGAAGAGGCTAAGGCTCTTCACAAAAAGAACTTGGTCAAGGCAAAGAGAATCATTGTTGATTCTATCAAAGACCATCTCATCCCACATGTGTCATCTCTGATGACACCCAAGGAGATGTTTGATTCCCTGACCAATCTATTTGAAGGGAAGAACATAAATTAGAAGATGACCCTGCGGAACCAATTGAAAGGGGTAAAGCTTCAGAATGGAGAGACCATTCAATCTTATTTTTCTAAGGTCTCTCAGATCAAGGAACAGCTTGAAGTTGTGGATGAAATTGTTGGAAATGGTGAAGTTGTCATGACCACACTAAATGGCCCACCTAGGTCATGGGATTCCTTTATCCAAGGAATCTGTGCAAGAAAGAAATTGGTCTCCTTCAGTAGACTATGGGAGGAATGTTCACAAGAAGAAGCAAGGCTTGTGGTCTGGGAAGAAAATATGGGGAATGAAGATCAAGCTCTTGTAGCCCACACCAAAAGAAGCAAGCCCAAGAAGGAGCACTCTCATTACAAGAGATCCAATCACAACCATCAAAAGAATACGAAGGATCTGAGATACTTCACATGTAATGAGAAGGGACACTTTGCTACTCATTGTCCCAAGAACAAAAGGGATAACAACAACAACAACTCCTTCAAGAAGAAGAAGAATAACAAAAGAAGACATCATGCTCATGCTGCTGAGGATGATGAACCTCCCAGGAAGAAGGATAGAGCAGAAAGTGATGATTCATCTAGTGAAGATGAATATGTTCTAATCTCAGCCCTCACAGGTACTATTTCTCATGGTTGTAATGATTGGATGATTGACAGTGGGGCTTCTAAACACATGACAGGGTTTAAAGAATATTTTGTAAATCTATCTGAACATGAATCAACCCATAAGGTGAAACTCAGAGATGATTATCAATATCCTATCAAAGGAAGTGGGGAAGCCTCCTACAACCTAGACTCTGGAAAGTCTTTGAAGATGAAAGATGTGTTATTTGTACCTCAGCTCAAGAAGAACCTACTCTCCATCTCCGCATTGGATGAAAAAGACATAAGAGTTGCATTTGTATATGGCCAAGTCCTAATGTGGCCAAAGGGTAAAACTATTGCTGATGCAATGGTGATTGGAGAACAAGAGGGAGGATTGTACAAATTGAAGGGACAACCTGAACATGCCATGGTACATGAATCCATGGGACCAAGTGAACTTTGGCATAGAAGGCTTGCACATATGCATTACAGAGCACTACCAATTGAAAGTAAAGTTGTAGAAGGTCTTCCTGAAATCAAGTCAAAGCATGAAGGTGCTTGCAAAGGATGTGAAAAAGGAAAGAACATTAAGAAGGCATTTCCAAGTAGTGAAAGCAAAGCAAAAGGAATTTTGGAGATTATCCACTCTGATGTATGCGGACCAATGTCATCCAGTTCTCTAAGTGGGTATGTATACTATGTCTCTTTCATTGATGATTTCTCTAGGAAGACTTGGGTTTATTTCTTGAAGAACAAAGATATTTGACAAGTTCAAGGAATTAAAAACCTTGATGGAAAATCAAACTGATAAAAAGATCAAGACTTTCAGATCCGACAATGGTGGAGAATTCACTTCAGGTGATTTCAAGAAACTATGCAGTGATTCGGGGATTAAGAGGGAGTTGACTGCTCCCTACAATCCACAACAGAATGGAGTTGTAGAAAGGAAGAATAGAACAATCATGGAAGCAACACATGCAATGTTGCATGACCAGGATCTGCCTATGCATCTATGGGCAGAAGCAGCTAGGATAGTTGTATATCTGCAGAACAAAACACCTCACAAGATATTGGAGAACAAGACACTAGAAGAAGTCTTCACTGGTAAGAAACCTGAGGTCAGCCATCTCAGGATATTTGGTTGTCTAGTATATACACATGTTCCAAAGGAAAAGAGGACAAAGCTATATCCTTCAGGAAATAAGGGTATCTTTTTGGGGTACAGTGAAAGCTCGAAGTCTTACAGAATATACTTTCCAGGGTTCAAGAAGATTGATGTCAGCAGGGATGTAACATTTGATGAAAACTCAGCTTTCATCAAGTCAAGGAAGGCACCTATTGAAGATCATGAAGAACCAAAAGAAACCAGATTTCAAGATACTACCATGACTGAAGCAATTCCTGAAGTAGATCGTGAAATTGAAGATCTGCAAGAACCTGGAAATCCACCCCGTGAGAAGGACTCTCACAAGAGGAAACCTACATGGGCTAGAGAGCTCATTAAAGATGAAGAAAGGTATGGCATTCCAGAAGAATAAGACAGAGCAAGGAAGAGAACTAGATCACACACCAGCTATGTTTCCTTACTCTGTGACATTATGAACAAAGAACCTTCCAGTTATGAAGAAGCAGTGGAAAAGAAAGAATGGAAGGATGCCATGGTCGAAGAATACTAGTCGATCATGAAGAATGATGTTTGGGATGTGGTCCCAACACCTAAAGGGAAGTCTGTTGTGACTTCCAAGTGGATCTACATGATCAAGCATGCTACAGATGGTAGCCTAAAGAAATACAAAGCAAGATTTATAGCTCGTGGCTTCTCCCAGAAAGAGGGGATAGACTATGAAGAAACTTTTGCTCCTGTAGCCAAGTACACTTCCATCAGATTAGTACTTTCTCTGGCTGCAGTGATGAAATGGAAGATACACCAGATGGATGTCAAGACAACTTTCTTGAATGGTGTAGTCGAAGAGGAAGTGTATGTGGAGCAGCCACTCGGTTTTGAAGCACATGACAGAGAGTCCTATGTGTGCAGGTTGAAGAAATCCTTGTATGGCTTGAAGCAGGCTCCTAGGAATTGGTATGGTAGGATGGATAGCTTTCTATCCAGTTTGGGCTTTACCAAGAGTAAAGTAGATTCCAACCTTTACTGCAAGGTTGAGGAAGGCAATCTAGTGATACTACTTCTATATGTGGATGACATGTTTGTTACAGGGGAAGATAGTTTGATTGTTGATACCAAGAGGAAGCTTGCTACCAAGTTCAAGATAAATGACTTGGGGATGATGCACTATTTTCTAGGCATGGAGGTGTGGCAGAGTGCATATGGGATCTTCCTTGGACAAGGGAAGTATGTAGTAGAGTTCTTGAAGAGGTTCGGGATGATGGACTGCAAGGCCATGGCCACACCTATGGCATCGAACCTGAAGCTTCTGTGTAATGATTCATCTGATCCGGTTGATGTCACAATTTATCAATAGATGATTGGGTCCTTGATGTACTTGACGAACACGAGACCAGATATTTGCTTTGTAGTGAACACATTGAGCCAGTTCCTGACAGATCTGAGGGGTGTTCACCTAGTTGCTGTAAAGCATATTCTAAGGTACCTGAAGGGTATAGTTGATTATGGGCTCAAGTATGATGCGAATCAAAATTTTAAATTGTAGGGTTATGTTGATTTAGATTGGGCAAGCAATGCTACAGATAGGAAGAGCACTTCAAGGTGCTGCTTCAGTATAGGATCAGGTGTGATCTCTTGGTTTAGTAGGAAGTAGTCGTGCGTATCACTAAGTACAGCCGAAGCAGAGTATGTTGTAGCTTGTTCGGCCAACTATGAGATAGTATGGATCTGGAAGCTACTTTCTGAGTTATTTGATCTCTCGATCTCCCGTTGGAGGCTACTGGTATCTTTTGTGACAACCAGAGTTGTGTGAAGCTGTCTAAGAACCCGGTGTTCCACGACAGGTTGAAACACATTGAGATCAAATATCACTATATTAGGGATATGGTCCATAGAGGAGCAGCGAATCTCCTATATGTTGTGATGGATGAGCAAGTTGCAGATGTGCTGACGAAGCCACTAGCGAGAGTGAAGTTTGAGTACTTCAGAGAGAGGCTTGGTGTTCTTCAGATTGATGACACTTCGAGGAAGAAGTGATGGACACATTTGCAGGAGCCATTCCGAGCATGGTGAGAGTAGGATCCTTCCATGGCTGTGGATGTAAGTGCTAGATGATGAGCATCAGGATGATGCTCCAGTTACTACTTTGTATATGCATCATGTTGGATGCTTGTTATGATCTATTGGATCATGTATATGTATATGCATCATGTTGGATGCTTGTTATGATCAGTTGGATCATGTATATGTATATGCATCATGTTGGATGCTTGTTATGATCAGTTGGATCATGTATATGTATATGCATCATGTTGGATGCTTATTATGATCAGATGGATCATTTATTTGTGTATGTATCAGGTGGATACAATGTATGATCAGGTAGATCATGTATGATGATATGTATCAGGTATGCATCAGGTGGATGCACTATATGATCAGGATGATCATGGATGACGAGCTTCAGGATGTTGCTCCAGATGATATGTATCAGGATGATGCTATGATGATGATCAGGATGATCATGTGTTGATGTACATTAGGATGATGTATGGAGAGTATCAGGATGATGCTCTATGGCCATGGACAGGTTGTGTAGACAAGCACATAATATGGCCCTAGGAGGTTTGCAGATAGTCTTTCAAGGTTTTTCCTATGGCATATAATATCGCCCTGAGAGGTTTGCAGATAGTCTTTCGAGGTTTTTCCTATGGCATGTAGTATGGCCCTGGGATATCTAGAAAATTCTCTTTCGAGGTTTTGTCCTATGGCATGTAATATGTCCCTGGGAGATCCGATAGGTTGGGCTGTGTGCCCGTAATAAGTCCTGGGATTCTCTTGCGAGGTTTTGCCATGAACACATGTAATTTGGCCCTGGGAGATCCTATAGGTAGAGCTGTGTGCTCGTAATAGCCTGGTATGCTCTTGCGAGGTTTTGTGGTGACCGCATGTAATATGTCCCTGGGAGATCCTATAGGTAGAGTTGTGTGTTTGTAACATCCTAGGATGCTCTTGCGAGGTTTTGTGGTGAGGTCACATATAATATGTCCCTGGGAGATCCGATAGGTAGAGTTGTGTGCTCGTAACAGCCTGGGATGCTCTTGCAAGGTTTTGTTGTGCACGTAATAAGTCCTGAGGATTCCACAGTATGGCCAGTGATGAAGACCTGTAGGTGGTGGGCCTACATCCAGTATGAAAAAGGACTAGCTCTGTAGAACTTCCTATGATGATTAGATCGGAGATTGATTGAGATGGCAGCAGTAGTGACGATGACGATGACTCGATGACAATGATTCGATGACGATGATCCAGTGACGATGATTTAGAAAAGAAGACTTGTGCTAGCATATCTGTGTCGAGAAATACCTTCCTAGTTAAGAGGGAGTGTTGATGTATGTGTAACTTCAGAATGTATTTCGTCTATGTATTATTGTACTCCTATAGAGATGTATTATTCCTCTATACAGAAGTGTTTTCATTTGTATTGACAAGTGTCGCAAGTGTCGTAACTTGCCGTGATGGGTTATTAGACCACCTAGTGAGGGGTCGACCCGTATTAATGTAACCATGGGTTATTAGACTGATTTAGACAAGTCGGCCCCGATGGTTTATTGGGAAGGATATGGAAAGTATAAATAGATATTGGTAGATCTCTATTTGATCATCTCATTACTCACTCTTCCATCACTCGGAAAGTGGCGCACATGTGAGGAGGAGGATCAGCTACTAGGAGAAGACTATCTCTTGTACTTTGGTTGTATCATTGCTCCTTCTATCTCTGAGGAAGTTGTGGGGTTTTTCACCTTTATGGTTTTCCCCAGTGAAACTATGTGTGTCCATTGTCTTATGTGATTGCTTGATATGCTTGATATGTTGTACATGTTATTCTCTCAGTAAAGATCCTAGAGTATGTTGAATTAATGCTAAAAAATTATCACTTAAAGATGAATGAAAAGAAGATCCAAGAGTCCCTCAGCATTCTCCATGACACTCAAGCATTGGTGTCAAATTCTTGTTGGAGAGCTACTTCATTGGAGGAAACATCCTTCCTTGAAGACATGGAGAAGATTCAAAGAGCAATGTGCCACATCAAAGCTAATTTCATGTCTTTTCTTTTTTATAGAAACCATTTGTTTGAGCTTAATGAATTGTTACATGATGGATACTTGAAGAATAATGAGGATAATCATAAGCTCATTATTAGTGTTATTATCAGCCGAAGAGAAGTCCGTCGCTAGATTGAAAGAGGATGTCAGAGAAATGAGTTAAATCAGTAGAAGGAACCTATAAAGAAAAATACTTCACGCCCTAGCAGCCGAAAGGTATAGGGTTGAAAATCGGAAAAGTTGTCATGAGCCAGCTAAAAGAAGGCATGGTCGAGACTCTTAAACACACTTCATTTTTTCATCCTAGATGGTCCCTAAGACAAAACCACCGTTGACACGTGTCAGCTTTACAGATGTTCAGGGGCCTCAAGGTGGTGTCAGTAGACCACTTTTTGAGGGCCTTGAAACCACCTAGCTGTCACGGCAGTTTTATAAATCATGAGGCACCCAACAGAGAGGCCTTGTGTTAAGCGGGACCCATTATTAAAGGACTTTCGTCTTCCTGGCTCAGATCTCGAGATCTCATGGCAGTAAATCAACGATCATCAAGGCTTCAAGAGGTTAAATCCACGAGAGGTTTATCGTGCCCAGTCTGCCCCTGAATCAAAACCGTGACCTCCACGTGGCAGTCCCAGGATTATTCAGGGGGCTTGAAGGGGGTTTCCTAAACCACTCTTTGAGGGGCCTGAAAACCGTTAATGGTTTTTCTGTCTTGTCATCCCCACTGTCACTTTGAAGTGACTCGTCCTTGTAATCATTACTGCCGCTGGCACCGTACAAACTGTAGTCTACTCTCATCATGCTAAGCCCGAAAGGATGGTTAATTAATCATTATGCTAGTACAGGCACGTTCCTCGATGATCATTCAAGCAGTATTATAAATACTCCACGAGCTTATCTACTTTGCATTTCAAAGATCCCAGAATTCACAGGTCGGGAACATGAAGCCAAAGACATGTAGAGTGTTTGGTATTGATTAATTCAGAGCTGAGCAACGGGGGTTCCCAATGGTGCATTTCATCTCAAGAGGAGGCCCATGAGGAGCATTGAGGATTCAGATGACCAACGTCCATGAGAAGCCTGCAGATGCACACTCGCATACAAGTAGATAGGAGAAGCCTGAGGTCTCACCCAAGATGTCTAAGCAGAGTTCATTTATTTCATCGGTTAAAAGGGAGAGGGGCCTTCCGGAGGTAGGAGCACGGAAGAAGGGGACATGTCGGTCCCAGCGAAGGATGATTAGATGGTGAATTAGCAGCACCCGAGCGGTTTTAGTGAAGCAATGATAGAATCAGGTCCTGTTCCACAGCTTGACATCAGAATTGAAATTTTGTCCCATCGAAAGCAGGCTCCGAGAGCAAAGAGCTTGGACGGGATGGAAGAAATAGGTAGCAGAGGCTTGCAAAGCAGCATCTTTCATCAATATGGTCGCATCAATGTCTTCATCAGGTTGTAGGTAGTCTAGCAAGTGTTTTAAAGGTTCCTGATAAGTTCTGAATGGCATTATGTCATTAATACCTTATAGTTTAAGGTGATGCGAAGTTCGTTGAACCAGACGTACTACTTTTCTAGCAAAGTGGTCCCGGGTCATAGCCATAGGATAGTGAGTAATTTTACGCATGACTGATATTAGAACAAACTCTGTTAAGGAGTATAAACAGCAAAAAACTTAAAGTTGTTGAGCTATAACTGATTGTAAGAATTTTTGTTTTAGATAGTAGGAAGGCTATATAGAGCCAAGTAGGTAGTAGCCAAAGGGTCGGCTCTCTTGTGTAATAATTATTACTTCTATATTGGATAGTTTGATCAATACAAAAGGAAACATATTATTTCCCTATCTTGGAGCTTGATGGATTCAAAGTTTTGATGTGCATAATTAGTACCTTCTATTGTTTTTCATCTCTTCCATTTATGTATGATCTCGAGAGTTGTTCTGAATTTTATATGAGTGCTTATGCTTAAATGTATTTCTTCTAAGAGGATTAGTAATTGAAGTATTCATGCTGATTTGTCTTAAAGTGATATTCTCATATCATTCAGTGGCGTTCTGTGTTCATTTTTTTAACGTTGTTGAATTCCTCTCCCAGGATCAACACGTCATTTTATAAATGTAGGATAAAGATTTACTTTCACAGTACCTTTATCTTACACCAAATGATTTTCCATTTACCACTCAAAGTCTGATTTCTTGGCACATTGAAATCCTACCCATTCATAGTTCAAGATTGGAATTCTACATTGTTTTCTGTCAACTATGTTTTGATTCAGTAAAGTTTTCAGAAGTGATTATTGATGCCCAGTCACAGTTCTAAAAGACATCCTTAGAACGTATCTGGGACTAACATATTTTTTGGTGTTGTTGCCGAGGAAGGCATCCAAGAAGATAAATCTTCCCTGGGTATAACGACAAAATTATACGCTCTTAGTTTCATGGTGGATGAAATTGACTTATAGGCTGTTATCCACCTAGCGACTCCACAGTAGCAAACCTGGCATCTGGATGAAGACACACTCACCAAAACCCAAGCCATGAAGAATTTGTGGCCCTTGAAGACTCGGTTTCTTTGAGATATAGACGTGGGAGATACCAGTCTACTTCACCAAGTTATCAGTTAACCTTCTCCTCCCCTTTGTTCGACCCCCAATTCCTTCAATCTGAATTTATTGTATGTACCACAGCAAGCGAACCTCTTTCCCTAGATCCTCACACTCCTTGTGATTTTCCTAGTTTCTAAAAGATCCCTACTGCAAACGAGGAAGATTCAACTCATACCAATCCGCCCAATCCCCTCGTTACCTCACAAGCAGTAATCCGAGACACCAGCCAGCCCATGTCAGGAGGAGGAGGCAGAGGACCACCACCTCCACCCAAAACACCAATATGGGTGGCAAGTCGGCATGGACCCTGCAGTTACCCACACCCCTAAATGACATGCCTACCCATTACCTGAAGCTACTGCCAAAGTATAATGGTAGTAAAGGGACATATGCCGAGGACCATGTGGATAGATTTCAATATTTCAAGGATAACATCCTTATCGAGCACAATGATGTATTCATGAGAATTTTCGCTTAGTCATTAGAAGGAGAGGCTAGAAAATGGTTCAAATATTTACCTAATACCTCCATTAGCACTATGGAAATCATGGAAACTACCTTTATCAAGAAATGGGGAGTTAAACGGGACAGTTTATATTATCTAACAGAATTCTTGGCCCTGAAGAAAAGCGTCTCTGAAAACGTGGTTGATTTCACAGCAAGATTTAACAAACAATATTTTAGAATCCCTAAGGACATTTGTCCTACTGAAACCGCAGCTCGAGTCACTTATGCAACCGCCTTCCCTTCATATTTCACCATAACATTAAGATAAAGAAGACCAGTCTCACTCAGTGATATGCAGGATGATGGCATCGATGTTGAAGGAAAGCTGAGAGCAGGAGGAAAAATTAAAATGACTAATGATATTCAACCCAAAGACAAAGGGTAGGCCAAGGAGGAAGGGGAGTCTTCAGAAATAAGAGACTCCCAGGATGCAAAGATTGATGATATGACCCATATCATCAAGAACCTATCAAACAAGGTCACTAGAATGGAATTGGAGGGTAGCAGTTTTAATCAATAGTCCCCTCTCCATCCTCCAAATCAGTTCAGAAGACATTTCAATCCACAGATGGCATATAGAGAAAAAAGAAACAATGAACAGCCACTGAGGCCTCCTGTTCGTAAAAAAGAAAACAATCTGGTTGAGATCACTACAGAGGAAGGTTATGAAGATTTTCAAGAACAACTAAATTGGGTGGAAGAAGATTCACATGTCATGCACCTTACCAAAGAGGACTATGAGAGTTCACTATTATATGAGGAAGATGGCTCAGATATTCTGTATTCCCAAGAAAGTGACGAGTTCCCTAATGATCATCTTGTTTCTTGTAGTGCTCAGCCTGAAAAAAAGCAAAAGAATTACAACTTAAGACCAAGGCTAGAAGCAACACACAAGAAGAATGGAACTATTCCTAGAAACTCCCCATGGAATTCAGCTCAAACAAAGTCCCCTCAAGCAGCCTCCTTACCCAAAGAAAAAGACCTCCGTAAGAATAAAGAAGTCGAAACCATGATCCCATATATCCTAAATCAACCATGTATAAGCTCCCATAAGAGAATAGAACCAATCCCCAGAGAAGGGCACACCTCTTTCAGTTTGGAATAAGAGATGAACAAATTAAAGATAATGGTTCCATTAACTGAGTTAAAAAGAAATCCTATGTACTAGGGCCATATTGAAAAGATGCTGCAATGGGTCAAAAGCATTTATCAACAAGATTCCATAAATCTTAATGATGATTCTCCCTCTTTTCAGTGTGGTCCATGCATTGATAGTAAAGAAGAGCCCACTGCCCTATTTTATGTCACTCTGAACGTACATGAGAAGATTCTACACAACTGTATGCTGGATTCCAGGGCATCTCACAATTTAATGCCCAAAGTTATCATGGAACAGTTGGGACTGGAAATCACCAGGCCTTACCATGACCTTTATAGTTTTCATTCCATAAAGGTAAAGTGCATAGGGGTGATAAAAGACATGGTGGTCACTCTTTCCCAGATACCAGCCAAAAGCGTAATGATGGATGTGGTTGTATAAAATGTCCCAGCTAAATATGGTATGCTCCTATCAAGAAGCTGGGCTAAAAAGATAGGAGGAACCATGCAGATGGACATGAAGTATGCTACAATACCTGTTTTTGCCCGAGAGACCAGGCAGTTATACAGGGAAGCCATGTTCACCTATTTTATAAGCAACTAGGATAGTCCCATGAATTATTCTATATACGCTACCGATGAGAACATGGGCTACTAGAGACCATTAGTAGGAGACCCATTTGAAGAAGAGATCGCACATGTTCAAGCAACAGAACCAGCCGTTGAAAATATTTGAAACCAAGTCTGGAAACTCTTTTTCGATGGGGCATCCACCAAATACGAATCTGGAGCCAGCACGGTATTGACATCACCATTGGGGGATGAACTTATCCTGTCTTACAAGCTAGATTTTGACACCACCAACAATTTTGATTTGTATGAAGCACTCATCCTTGGTCTCCGAGCGGCAAAAGACTTGAGAATTTATAATCTGGCAATTTGCGGAGACTCTGAGCTCGTTGTAAATCATATTAAAAATGTTTATCAGACTAAGCATCCCAGACTCAGAGCATACCGCAATCAAGTTTGGGATCATATTGAGAACTTCTTTGACACCTTTAACATTACTTTCGTCCCTTGGGAAGAAAATCAACAGGCCGATGCTTTGGCTGTGATGGCAAGTTCTTTCAACCCTCCCAAAAAGCAGAAGCTAAACTATGAAGTTGAAAGATATCGTCCCTCCATTCCCGACAATGTCAAAATTTGGTAGGTTTTCGAGGATGACCAACAAATTAAGCACTTTTTGCAACTGGTTGGGGAATTCTCAAATACTGAGGTGGATGGCGATTGTGGAAAAATAGAAGGGAGTAATTCGCAGGTAAAAGATACAGAAGGCTCTAAATTCATGCAGCAGATCGTGGGTCACAAGGTCCTGCAGTTAAAAAATAATTTCATTCTAAGAGGACTTGTTCCATTAGAGCAGTTGTTCAACAAAAATGATGTCCCAGTCAAACCAGTAATATAGCCAACCACGGAGGCCATACAAGAGGTAAATCCTGGTACCATGGAGGACCCCAAGTTCATCAAACTCTCTCAGTCCCTCACAAGCGAGTAGAGGCAAAGGTATGAGGAATTGTGTAAATATTATGTGGATGTATTCACATGGAAATATGAGGACCTCAGAACCTATGATACCAGCATAATACAACATAGCATCCCCTTACAGCTTGACGCTAATATAGTAAAACAAAAGTTGAGGCAGGTGAACCCTATCTTGTTTCTAGTAATTAAAGGGGAAATAAGGAAGCTCCTTGATGCAAAAATAATTATCCCTCTAAGATATCCATAATGGGTGGCTAACCTAGTACCGGTTAGAAAGAAGAACGGCGAGATCTGACTATGCGTCGATTTCAGAAATCTAAAGAAATTCTCATTGAAGGATAACTACCCCTTGCCCAAAATGGATCATATTTTGCAAAAAGTGGTAGGGTCAACCCGAGTATCTATGATGGATGGGTTCTCAAGGTATAACCAGGTTGCAATGCACCTAGATGATAGGGAAAAGACGGCCTTCACTACACCATGGGGAACTTTTATGTATGATAAAATGCCTTTCAGCCTTATGAATGATGGGGAGACATTCAAAAGGGCCATGGACATAGCATTTATAGGCGAAAAGGACAGGTTCATTGTTATATACCTGGATGATATGACAGTTTTTTCTAAATCTGACCAGGAGCACCTTGAGCACCTGAAGCAAAGTTTTGAGAAGTGCATAAAGTATGGCCTGTCTCTCAATCCAAAGAAGCCCTTTTTTTTCCATGACAGAAGGAAAGATGCTTGGTCATATTTTTTCCAAAGATGGCGTGAGGATAGACCCAGAGAGAGTGGCTTCTATTAAGCTGATCAATCTCCCACAAAATAAAAAGGATGTACAATCTTTCATTGGTAAAATAATTTTTTTACGAAGATTTATTCCTAACTTTTCTGAAATAATGAAAGAGATTACTAACATGTTGAGAAAAGATGCTGAGATAAAATGGACCACAACCGTGAGAAATTCTTTTAAACAGATAAAGAACTCCCTGGGAGAGGCACCTATTTTGACTAGCCCGGACTACACCAAAGATTTCTTAATTTTTTCTTTTTCCTCTGAGGTTACTATTGCAGCAGTCCTTTCACAAAAAAATTAGGAGGGGCATGAACAACCCATTGCTTTCTTCATTCGAACCATGAGAGATGCGGAATTAAAATAGCACAATGGAGAAGCAGGCCTATGCATTAGTTAAAGCACTCAAGTCTTTCGGGAGCTACGTTTTGCATTCCAAGATCATCGATCATGTCCCGGGGAGTATCATTAAGGATATCTAATGTCAACCTGATAGTGAAGGGAGAAGAGGAAAGTGGATCTCCAATATTCAGGAGTACAATATGGAGATTAGACCTACCAAGTTGGTAAAAGGATAGGGATTAGCTAAACTATTGGCAGAGTTGAATTATCAAGCTCTAAGGATTAATTTGATCGATCAACTCCTTGAGCATGGAAATGGGGAAGGTCAATAGAACCTTCCTGATCAGGTAGTCGAGAAGTTTAAAAATTTAGAATGGTACATGGACATAGTCTACTATTTGGAGCATCTTACTCATCCTCCCAAAATGGAGAAATCTCAGATAATATCCCTCGAACTCAAAGTGGTCAAATACTATGTTCTGGATGGTTATATTTTCTAGAAAGACCCATTGGGAATCCTGCTAAATTGTATCGTAGAAGAAGAGGCCGAGGGCATAATTAATGAATTCCATAAAGGCATGTGTGGAGGACATCATGCATGGAGAGCGACTGCTCATAAGATATTGCGAGCAAGTTATTTCTGGCCCACTCTATTTTATGATACCAGCAAGATCATCAGGGAATGCGAGTGTCAAATGTTTGCCGAAAGCAAAAGCTGCAACCGTTACCCCTAAAACCCATCAGGGTGGAAGCACCTTTCCACCAGTGGGGCCTGTATTTGATCAAAGAGATAAATCATCATTCTAGTGGCCAGCATTGATGGATTCTTACGACCACCGATTACTTCACAAAGTGGGTGGAAGCTATTCCTACTAGGAACGAAAATAGCTTAGTTATCATAAGCTTCCTGGAAGAAAACATCTTGGCAAGATTTGGCTACCCGAGGAAAATACTTACAGACAATGCTCCAGCTTTCAAGTCATATAAGATGATGGATTTTTTCCAAAATTATAATATCGAATTAATCTATTCAACTGCATATTACCCACAGGGAAATGGCTTGGCTGAGTCTTCCAATAAGAGTTTGGTTACTATTATTAAGAAAATGCTCAGCACAAACAAAAAGGCATGGGACTCCCATTTAAAATTCACATTATGGGAAGATAGAATCAACATCAAGAGGAATATAGGCACTTCACCATTTTAGTTGGTGTACGGAAAGGAGGATGTTCTCCTGATTCAGTTGGGCATTTCGGTAATGAAGCTGCTACAACCAGAAAATGAGGAGCCAGATGATATGGAAAGAAGAATCTAGCAATTAATAGAAATTCAGTAGGTCAGGGAACAGCTGGATGACTCCACTAAAATCTACCAGGACAAGATTAAAGCAACTTTTGACCAAAGGGTTGTTTCTCGATATTTTCAGCACGGAGATCTCTTCCTGAAATGGGATGCTAGAAGAGAGCCAAGGTCTAAGCATGGGAAGTTCGATAACCTATGCCTGGCTACTTTCAAAATCGTCACAGTTCAGGACAACAACACATATGAGCTGGCTCAACTAAATGGTGAAAGTTTTGGGAACCCTGTGAATGGGAGATTCCTAAAGCGGTTCTTTCATTACTAGCTCCATATCTTAATCTGTGAACGAAGCCATTGTATCATACTTGTAACATATTTTTATTTCTTTTATGTTCTTTAAAAAGTTATGAGAAGTTTTTTAGCCTATTCTCTGATTATATTTCTGTAGTTATGTTTCTATTTTGAACAGTCATGACTCCACAACCCAATGGTCTAAAAGGCACTGGTCTAATATTCTCAACCTCTCCCAAAAGAAAGAGGTTGTCCCCGCTGAAGCCAATGTTAGTGTTATTATCATCTGAAGAGAATTTTGTCGCCAGATAGAAAGACGATGTCAGAGAAAGGAGTTAGAGCAGTAGAAGGCACGTATAAAGCAAAATATTTCACGCCCTAGCAGTCGTAAGGTATGTAGTTCAAAATCGTAAAAGTTGTCATGAGCCAGCTGAAAGCAAGTGTGGTCGGGACTCTTAAATGCACTTCATTTTCTCATCCTAGATGGTCCCTGATAGAAAACCAACATTGACACGTGTCAGCTTTATATATGTTTAGGGGCCTCAAGGTGGTATTAGTAGAACACTTCTTGAAGGCCCTGAAACCACCTAGACGTCACGGCGGTTTTAGAAATCATGAATCACTCAACAGGGAGGCCTTGCGGCAAGCGGGACCCATTCTTAAAGGACTTGCATCTTTTTGGCTCAGATATTGAGATATCCTGGCAGTAAATCAACGGTCATCAAGGCTTCAGGAGGTTAAAACCATGAGAGGTTTTTCATGCCCAGTTTTCCCCTGAATCAAAACCGCGGTCTCCACGTGGCATTCCCAAGATTGTTCAAGGGGCTTGAAGGGGGTTTCCTGAACCACTCTTTAAGGGGCCTGAAAACCGTTAATGGTTTTTATGTCTTGTCATCCTCGCTCTCACTTTGAAGTGACTCTTCCCTATAATCATTACTTCCACTAGCACCGTACAAACTGCAGGCTACTCTCAGCGTGCTAAGCCCAAAAGGATGGTTAAGTAATCATTACACCAGTACAGGCACGTTCATCAATGATCATTCAAGCAGTATTATAAATACTCAATGAGATGATCTACTTTGTATTTCAAAGCTCCCAAACTTCATAGGTCCGAAACACGAAGCCAAAGACATGCAGAGTGTTCGGGATTGATTAATTAAGAGCTGAGAAAGGAGGGTTCCCAATGGTGCATTTCATCTCAAGAGGAGGCCCATCAGGAGCACTGAGGATTCAGACGACCAGTGTCCATGAGTAGCCTGTAGATGCACACTCACAGAAAAGCAGACAGGAGAAGCCCGAGGTCTCACCCGATATGTCTAAGGAGAGTTCAGCTATTTCATCGGTTAAAAGGGAGATGGGCCTTCCAGAGACAGGAGCACAGAAGAAGGGGACATGTCGGTCCCAGCGAAGGATGATCAGATGGTGAAGCAATAGCACCTGAGCACTTTTACTGAAGCAGTGACAGAATCAGGTCATGTTCCAAAGCTCGGCATTAAAATTTCATCCCATCGAAAGCAAGGTCCGAGAGCAAAGGGCTTGGACGGGATGGAAGAAATTGGTAGCAGAGGTCCGCAAAGCAGCTTCTTTCATTAGTATGGTCACATCTACATCTTCATCGAGCCATAGGCAGTCCAACAAGTGTTTTAAAGGTTCTTGATAAGTTTTGAGTGACGTTATGTCATTAATACCTTATAGTTTAAGGTGATGCGAACTTCGTCGAACTGGACGTACTACTTTGCTAGCAAAGTGGTCCCGGGTCACAGCCATATGATAGCCAGCCATTTTCTGTATGACTGGTATTGTAACAAACTCCATTAAGGAGTATAAATAGAAAAAAACTTAAATTTGTTGAGCTGTAACTAATTGTAACAATTTCTGTTTTAGATAGTAGGAAGGCTATATATAGCCAAGTAGGCAATAGCCAAAGGGTCGGCTCTCTTGTGTAAGAAGTATTACTTCTATATTGGATAGTTTGATCAATACAGAAAGAAACATATTATTGCCCTATCTTGAAGCTTGATGGATTCAAAGTTTTGATGTGCATAGTTAGTACCTTCTATTGTTTTTCATCTTTTCCATTTATGTATGATCTGCAGAGTTGTTCTGAATTTTATATGAGTGGTTATACTTAAATGTATTTCTTCTAAGAGGATTAGTAATTGAAGTATTCATGCTTATTTGTCTTAAAGTGATATTCTCATATCATTCAGTGGCATTCTGTGTTCATTTTATTAAGGCTGTTGAATTCCTCTCCCAGGCTCAACACGTCATTCTGTAAATGTAGTATAAAGCTTTACTTTCACAGTGCCTTTATCTTACACCATTTCATTTTCCATTTACCACTCAAAGTCTGATTTCTTGGCACATTGAAATACTGCCCATTCATAGTTCAAGATTGGAATTCTACATTGTTTTCTGTTAGCTATGTTTTGATTCAGTAAAGTTTTCAGAAGTGATTATTGATGCCCAGGCACAGTTCTAAAAGACATCCTTAAAATGTCTCTGGGACTAACACTCACAATTCAAAATGAGCAACTTCTTGAAAAGTTGCAAGATACTTGTTTTTCCTCCTATGTTTCAGATTTTCAAATGGTAGATTGTTTAGAGGATTCTCATGACATGGTGGATCATGAGAAATGTGGAAATTTGAATATGCTTGATGTGTTTGAATATGAAATTTAAGAGATCCAAACACTTGATGTGGTGGAAGAGGAACTTGAAATGTCTCTTGATGAAGGTTATGCAATTTTTAAGGAAGAGCATGATTCCTCTACATTGGAACCAATCTATGACAAAGATTTTACACTTTTGAAGGATTTGCATGATACTAACCATATTGATCCTTCCCATGATGAAACTTATGCACTTTTTGATCATTTGGGTGAATTAGTTCATTCTCCTACATCCTACAATTCCATGTTTTTCATCATTAGTCTCAATGAAGCATGGGTGAAAGGGTTATTTTTTATGGTGCCACATGAGGAGTATGGAACTCCTAGA
This sequence comes from Larix kaempferi, assembly GCA_027924585.1. Taxonomy (NCBI): domain Eukaryota; kingdom Viridiplantae; phylum Streptophyta; class Pinopsida; order Pinales; family Pinaceae; genus Larix; species Larix kaempferi. Next base: position 178,336 of record BSBM01002665.1, read on the forward strand.
TTTACCTTTTATGATTACATGATTGGAGCATATTATTACTCACATTTGAATCAGTATCATTTGTTACTTTATGATGATGTACATCTACATGGATGCACTTATGATATGCATTTGAGTCACTTGAAGACTCATGGTTTTTCTTGCTCAACACTTGGTTCAGTTGATGTTGGAGGAACTTCATCCAACACTTGGGTGAATAGATTTATGATTGGAGAATATTTTTGCTGGTAGCCACATGCCTTGTTATATATTTATGATTCTCACATTCATGGATGTATGGGTGAGACTTCTCTGAGTCATTTGAAGTCTACTTGTTTTTTCTGCTCATTATTTGGTTCAGATTTTAGTGGAGATTCTTCATTCACTTCTTGGGTGAAAGAATACATGGCTGAATATTTTGATGCATATCATATCCTTTTGGAGAAGCATTATAGGACATGGGATCCTCTCCTATGTCATTGGATCAGATTTGATTGGTTACTTGTTGATTATATGCACTTGGAAAATTGTGGTCTACTTGCTTGGAGGTATAAGCACTTTCATGACTCTTTGATTAAGCATCTTCTTGATGTACATTTTCATTATGTTGCTATGTACTTTGATGATATATATTTTGTACTCATGATGTTTGGAAAAATGCATACAAGAAAATGGGATCCAGGAATCCTCTTATCTGATGGTATGGGTTGGAGAGCACTCTTAATTGTTGGGGTGTAATACAAGCAATGGGACCCTGGAATAATTTTTCTTTCATTGGTTTAAATTTTGTTGGGGAAACAAGAAGTATGGGAGATGGATTCCCCACTTAATAAAGGTAGTTTAATAAGAATAGTGCAGAAGCAAGCATGGTGTTTCCTCTCTAATACCTTCATGAAATCTCAAAGACTCAAGGTTGGGAAATTCAGTGGAACCTTCAAAGAATTATACAGGAAGCAAGTTCTTCAACACCCATGTTTGAAATTGCTTGAGGACAAGCAATACTGGGAAGGGAGGATTTGTGATGTCCCAAATTTTGCATTGGGTCACAATGGCCTAAGCCCATTGGTCATATTCATGAGAATTTGTCAAATTGATGCTAAGGGCCAAATAATTTCCAAAGAGGAAAATTACTAGTTTCCTAGGTTGGGGGTGGAAGCTTTGAAATTTGGAATAAGAGGGATAATAAATTATGTGTGGACATTAGAATAGCATAAATATTTAATAAAGGAGATAAATAAATATATACAAGTGAAAATCAAAGTGGCATTTGATCATGAAGACACACGGAAGAAGTGGGACCCACACAAGCTAGATTTTTTATGCTGCATGGAATCCTCCTCTTGTCAATTCGAATCCATAAGAAGCCCAAGGGTCTTGGGATGAGTTGGAAGGTCAATATACTTGGCATGAATAAATTAAGTTCGAATTGGAGTGGAAGAGTAACTCCCATGGAAGAGGAAGAGGCATTTTGGAGCTAATGAGACACTTGGACTAGATTCCCTAACTCTATGACAACAATGATCAAGATGCTATGACACAAATCAGACCTGAAGGCTGAAATCTCACATATATGACATGTCAAGGCTAAAAATAGCCTCCAAGAGGGCGCTCAAGGGAGTTAGGGCAGCTACGATGTTTCCACATGTGATTTGGTGGAAGTGGGAGACTAGGAATTGTTGTACAAGTGGCATTCTTTGGAATCTCTTCCCAACTTGAGTTGGAATGCATCTCTTGGAAGGAATTCGACCCATAGAGAGATTGAAAACTTTATAAATGTCAATAACAAAGAATTAAACCATATTTTGATCATTTTTAAAATTTTCAATTGCATTTGTGAAGAGGGAGAGCTAGTGGATGACTAGTTTCTTGCCTTAGCCAATTTTGAGGGTGAAAGATTCCCATCCAAGTTGGTAATTGGAAAGGCCATTCAAACCTTTCATTTGGAGATTTAATAGATTTATTTATTGTAGGTGTAATCTACAAGGAAGATCATGGTTTATTCTATTGCAGCTCATTCCTTTAGCCATTTCCATTTTTCATTGCAAATTCTTGATCCTTGAGGGAGGGCGTTTTTGGTGAGATATTGTACTCTTTGGGGGAGATTCTAATGCCCAATTTATTTTATAATATAAAGTAAATACTCTTTTTTTAATATACAGAAAGTTTTAGGTCTAAATATCAAGTGGTTGTATGTAAAATTTATGATTATTGAGCAAACAGTGACCATTCCCCCACTATATTGATGTATGCCAATTTATTGATGATGATTTAGAATGGAATAATTTTTATATGATATATTTATGATGTATGGAATTCAATTGATGATTATTACAAGTTTCATGTTCATATATTAAGCATTTGCATCCGTCTTGCTCAGTTTTATTTCATTTGAAGAAGATTTAATGTTATTTCCCCCAAGGTCGAAACTAGTCTTCTTGCATATGATTTAATGGAGTTACAGAAGAAATTAAAAGTTGAATGGTGATGCATATTAGTTAATTTTGATGTCCTTTATCTGTCCCTTTATTCCATTCATAAATTTGAGTTGGATTGAGTGCATTTGGAAAGTCATTTTCATCATCTACCCTTAGGGGATTTGAACCACAATTTACTAGTAAAACTCCATACATTGATCAGATTTCCAAAGTGAGTTGAAGAAGTCATTTGATGGTTAAATGAAACCTATAAACATAATTTTTATGTATTAACATCATTCATACACGTACTGGTACAATTTGAGAGAATTTGGAGCTATGTAGAGCCATCTATCATTGGGGGTTTGAGCCTCGAAATTACTAGTAAATTCCCTAAGTTATCTTGGATACCTATTCGACCACAAAACCACATGTAATGCTGAAAAAATACTTTAATTAATGTCTTATAATATATACAAGTCTCATACCAACCATTAGTGGCGGTTGTACAGTGTTTGGAAGAGACTTGTTCCAAGACCCAGGGGGGATTTCCACTTCCCAAATTGACTAGTCTTGTCCCAAAACTTATTCCCTTGCAAATTGAAGACCATGGTCGGTTATATCAGTTGATTATATGTCTTATATATGTGTCAATGTGTCCCATCACCCCTCATGACCTACCTCACCAAGTTTGAAAGTAATTGGAGGAGTTTGGAATCAGTTGTATCCATATACCTAGAGTTGAAATTTGGGGAATCTGAGCACTTTGGGAACTTTATTATAAAGGGACATTAAACACAGATCATGAAAAGTGGAGGAAGAGTGAATTAAGCTTGACCTTGAATTAAGGAATAAGGGACACTACGACCAACTTGTGGACATACTATCTATGTAGGACAAGTATAAATCAAAACCCAAGTTGGATAGTTTAAGTAAGCTTGAAGATGCGAAAGTAGTAGTAATCTGATTTGGAAAGGTTCTAATTATTAGGGTATCAGTGGCTCATGGAAATGGAACAACATAATCTAGCAAAAGAGCTAGATGCAAAAAATGCAGCATAGCAGATCATGCGCAGGAAAATGTGATATATTCAATACAGATGCATAGTGAAAAAATACAGCACAACATATGATGCGCAAGATGAATTATCTACCTGAGATGGATGTGAAAAGATAGAAGAGTATCACAACAAAAGATGCGCAATATCATGGACAAGTGTGTAATAATGGAAAGCAAGTATCACAGTTGGTATGCAGAAGGTCACAGATTATCTAAGACAAATGCGCCAAGACATAAGTGTAGCATAGTAGAGGATGCGCTGAATGATGGGATTTATCTGATACAGATGCATGAGGTTAAAACAATTGAAAAGTAGAGGATGCATTGTATCAGTTGACTATGTAGTTGGGCAGAAACATAACAACATGATGAAACAACACGCAGATTGCAGAAGGTTATGAAGTATAAGAACAAGTAGGAAACATTGATATAGTGAAGTGAAGTGTGTGATATAATACAACAATTGAAAGATCAAAAAATACATAAGGTGCACACAACATAATGAATTGCAGTCAATCTGAAAAGTGCGTAGATAAGTAGAAAAACAAAGAATTATCTTCAACAGACATATCAGGTTGGTAGGATGGGGCAAGGAACATGGAGTCAGTGCTTCCTTGAATGTAATATTTTTAATATAAGAGAGCATTATGTGGTTTTCTCTCATTTGGGTTTTCAAGTAAAAACCTTTTGTTCTGTGTTTTGCGCATATGCATAAATGTTATTGTTTACGGTGAATGCATAATATAACTACGATTTAAGTTTGATGAGAAGTGAAAATTGTTCATAACTACGCTAATACTAATTCACCCCCCCTCTGAGTATTAATAATATTCCAACATGCCCAAAATACTGAAAGGTGTTCTGAAAAAGGCCACATACAATTTTAATGTGTGTGCTAACCAAAATTACAGCATATTGGAAGACCTGGCAAAATCTCCTTGCCTAATGTCCACTCTTGAGGTCTTGTAGAGTTTCCAAACCCAACGCAAGAACCTTATCTCAACATTATGTATGTTTGATTCCTTGGATAGTTAGTTTATGGATTATTATTGTGAGAATTAGAAGCCTCACTTACCCCATCATGCAACGTTTCAGTTACAAGTGATTTCTGAAAGCTCTACTATACATTGCACGGTTGTTGATGAGGATTCTTCCACTTGTGTGATGTCACTATCATGATGGAAGGTCATAGGATCACCTTATGTAGTCACTCTTGTCATGATGTTAAAGGATTTCAAAATCCACTTATTTAAACCGCATGTAAGGATCCCATCTCTCCCAATATACCTAGGGTCCAAAACAGTTAACGTGGAAGTGGAAGTAGTTGACTCTCCACTGGATTCTAATCTATTATTAGGGAGAAGTTGGACCCAATCAATGGTGTCTATAGTTTCTTCAATATTCCAATTTATTAAGTTTCCACATAATGGGAATATTATAGCCATTGATCAATTTTCATTTTACACCAATGGTTCCAACCATCATAACAGTTCCAATATTGTCGTAGTTGCCCATTCCACGAAGGATTGTAAGAATGTCGGTGTGGGAATGTACCCTACATTGATTGTCACTTCCAATATTTCCCCACGTGAATTGCATGAAAATACATCCTAGATACATGCAATATCCACTTTTTCCATGATTTTCACGGCTAAGGTCTCTCATTTTAAAACTTTGTATTTTAATGGCCCTTGGAAAATGCTAGTTGTTGAAGCTGGGTATAGTTGGACCAATTCGGCCTTGTCTATGACAGAATTTTACCAAGCCACCATTTCAAATGAAGCAAACCATGCTGGTCTACTCTATTTTAGAATCAAATGACCAGTATTCTATGCTCCTTTGGGTTGTTAGTTCTCTTCCATGTCACGATCCCTTAGACACTATTTTTCCATCTGATGAAGCAATTCTTGAGGCAATGTCATTAGGGGATAAGATGTGGAAAGACACACATCAACGTCCATCCTTCATCCTATATGAATGTGACATTATAATTGACATGAATGAAACCATAAGACCAGGTCCTATGGAATGGTATGGGACCTCTCTCGCACCTTTGCAGGTTTATGTTGAAGGAAATATGGAAAAAATTTATAAAACCATCCCCATAGATATTTCCAAGAGCCCGGGGTGCAGTAGAAAATGTCTTGATCAATGTTGAAATGTTCACATGAATAAATTCAAATATATACATCATTATTAAACGAGTATAGTGATGTCTTCACCTGGTCTTACGAAGAAATGTTAGGAATCGACCCATCCATTATCGAACATGAGATTAAGAGATATCTTAATGCCAAAATTGTTCGGCAAAAGCTTAGACCAGTTAATCCAAGGAAGGCCACTTCCATCAAAGCAGAGGTTGAAAATTGCTTCGAGCTAACTTCATATATCTTGTTCCATTAACTGAATGGTTATCTAATCTGGTACTCATTGAAAAAAAACAAGGTAACATTCACGTTTGTACTGATTTTCAAGATCTCAATTTAGCTTTCCCTAAAGACAAATTTCTCACCCCATTCATTGATCAAATAATCAATGAATGTCCTGGAAATGATATCGTTCATGGATGGTTTTTCAAGTTGTAATCAAATCCAAATTTGTCCTAAAGATCAACATAAACTACTTTTATATGTCCTTCAGAATGTTTTCATATAGGAATATGTCATTTTGTTTGAATAATGTTGGAGATACTTTCCAAAGAGACATGTATTATGCTTTTCATGACATAAAGAAGATTGTAGAAGATTGTTTAGATTATCTGACCGCTAAATCGAGAAAGAGAGTTGAAAACCCCAAACATTTACAAGCAATCTTTGATAGGTGTCAATACTATAGGATCCTGCTCAACCCTTATAAATTTATCTTATGTTTCAAGTCGGGTAAATTAATACACTTTATCATGTCTAAAGACGGTTATAATTATGGATTCATTCAAGGTTTAGGCAAAAGTATAGTTTCCTCCCTAGAAAAATTTGAATCAATTGTAGAGCCTTCAAGGAAAAGCCAATTTCTTGCGTAGATTCGTCATTAACTATGCCAAACTCAATAAGGGTTTCATGCACTTACTTAGAAAATGGGTCCATTTCATGTCCCCTCCCATGGACCCAATTTGAGGAAGGGAACATGATACCAAATTCTGGGGCTTTTACATAAACTCAACCCATTCCTTAGATTCATACAAATAAAATCAAAAGTGTGCAAATGCAAATCAAGGAAATATGCACAGCGGAATAAAACATCATCCACACACATTTCATACTCATACATCATATCAAATAATCTTCAAATTAAACATTGCAGAAGTAAATACACATAGAGAATACTTATCTTCATTGTGCAATTGTCCCAAGCAACTAGCTATGTCGCTGCAATGTTCCACCCAATCGTAGGCCTCTGCCCATCCTGTATTATTTCAGCACTCAAAGACCACCCCCGAGCTAGGCATGATTTATACAAGGAAAAGGGGACATTCATACTCATACATAGCCAAATAATCACTGCATCTAACCAAGCCAGTCCTAGGATGGGTTTATCAGGCTAAATATGAACCCTCTTCATTTCTAGATGCTTGCACTCAAGCTCAAGGCAAAGCAATGGATACCCATAACCCATACCCCAACATACACTACTTACACACAGCAAAACTCTATCATTGGGAATGGATACACATTTTAACAATGGTATTTTACAACAAGATGGCCATGGTTTTCCCCCAAATCGTGGCCACACTAAAAACAAACTATGGAAAGAGAAATTCGACCATAGGGTGCAAAACCGATTTCTCCCACATGTTATGAGCATTCAAATGGCTGAAACGGCCTCAATGAAACCCAAATTGATTTTTTCTCTTCCCCACTGATAACCAAAACAAAAACACCCTTCCCATCTAGAAAGATGAAGGAAAACATAGAAAAACCATGGAGGAAAACGAGTAGGAAGCTCCAAACTCCTGAGAGAGCCAAAACTGATGGGTGAAGAATGGCTTGGGGGAGCAATTCATTGCTCTTTTCTTGGCCCAAGAAGCCAAACACGATTTTCTATGAAGGGTGGCTTGCCCATACCCGAATTTGGACAGCCATACCTCTCCATTCCCCAAGGTATTAACTACTTCACCCAACTCTTAGGAGAAGTGAATGATTGGGTACAAAGCAACATGGGTAGTTGAGGGTTTGATGGGTTCTCTCGATGACACTTGGATTGACTTGATTGGGCTCAAGGGTTTGAATTTTTACCCCCCAATTCCTTGTAAAATCATGCTCCCATCTCTTGTTGCATTGCATAGCTAGTTGTGGGTATTTTATTAAAATGCATATTTACATGATATTTGCAATTCCAATGTGCCTAGCTAGCACGTAAACCATATGCATCACTAAATCGACGGCGGGGCCTTGTCCTTGAGCTCCTCACCATGATTTTATAACAATATTACACCATTTACATCTTAATGCAATGGGGTCAAACTCGGGATATGACAGTTCAATTTATCTGGGATGCTTACACTCAAAGGTATTGACGTTTTGAAAAAGGCCTTAGTGTCTACCCCATTATTGAGTCCCCTAGATTTCAACAAAGATTTTCTTTTTTGTATATAGCAACGTTTGCATCAACTGTAGGTATATTGGTTAGGATATAGGAAGATGATTCCTATCAGGAACGTGTCATTTACTATTTAAGAAAGAATCATTTTGGCCCTGAATTAACATACTAGAATGTTGAGAAACTTGCCCTTGATGTTGTTCATGCAGTGCAATGAGTCAGACATTATATTCCACTTAAGCGGAAAACTATTATAAATGATGTCAATCCTTTCTAGTGCATATTGACCTGACGAATAATAGGTGGTAATTATAATAGGTGGATTGCCATCCTTTAGGATTTTGATTTAGGATTTGCTTTGGAAAAATCAAAGAAATATTTAGCTTTTGTTGAGTTGATGTCAAATTTTCCTAGAGGAGATGAGGGATCAACAAAAACTTAATCATTAACAGATGAACATATATTCCTTATCAGCTCAGAAGATCCTATTGTATGCACAACAGATCCCATCTTAAACATAAGATAGGAGCCCTTTTATTTCTTATTTGTTTGGATTTCCATTTCTGTATTTCACCATTGACCTGATTATTTTCCTATATCTCTGGTATTATTTGGATTGTTTCCATTTTTACTGATCTCTAGCTTGTATTTGTTTTTTTATTCATTTCAATTGGTTCCATGATCTTGGTGGTTAACTTACCATGTTATCCTTCACATTCCCCACCTAGATTTAGTCTTCACTACATAAACTTATCATTCGAGATGATGGCTGGTTATTACCTTCATTCTTGGATTTTAATTGATCTTATGAGTTATTCTCTCATGAATTTAGATATTGCATTAGTGTGATATTTGATCTTGATGGAGTTTTATTTTCACTTTTGCATGCCTAGAATCCTAATATAAATATTGTAAATAATCTTAGTCTTTTGGTTTGTTTCCTTATATCAGTTTAATATTTTTAATGTTTAATTTAAGCTTATTTAAATCTTTTAAATATTCATGGTAATGCTTTGGATTTCATTAACTTACTTTGTGTATTTTATTAAATCCATATATTAAAATTTATACACATTTTGATTTTATGAAAAATTTAAGAAAACATATGTTTTAGTTTGTGTGAGTTCTAATTTCTCTAATTTCCATGAGTTTTTCATTTATGATTATTTGGGAATTAGTTGGATTAAAGTTCAATATTCACGATTGTAAAACTAGTTTGATCATGGATAAAATTTTCCTTCTCAATAAGTTAATTTGATCTTGAAAATACAATTTCGATTTTTCCCTTTTGCAATTTAAAATGATTTTCATTTATTATTGTGCAAAGGGAAATATTATTATTCTTTTCTTGGTATTCTATTCTTGGAAAATGATTATTTTGGAAAACCTATTTATGGAATTCATTAACTCTAGGAGTAATTATTTTCCTATACACGTAACTTATTTTCAACAGCTATTTTCTTAAGAATTAACTTGTAAATGGTTTTGATTTTGATGGTTTTAATTTAATGTTTATGCATTTCCGCAATCCGCAATGCTAATTGTGGAAGTCGGATAAAATCTGATTCCTCAAAATAATTGTGGATTGCGGAAACCGGAAGACAATTTCTCAAATTTTCATTTCCGAATTCCACAATTTTAGAAAATGCGGATCGCGGATTGCGGAAGTCACTTTTTCAAATTTTCAAATTTTCATTTCCGCATTCCGCAACCCGATTTTTCAAACCCTAAGTTTCTCTTATGCTATGTTTTAATTTAATTTCAGGTCCGTAAATTTTAGTAATTTCATTTTTACTTATGATTTTAATTTTGGTTTTATTCTTTTGGAAAATAATTTGTATGAGATAATGGATTTAATAGTTAGATCAATGGCCAGAATTCATGCAACAATGAAATCAACGAGTATTCATCTTTAACTTCCAGGAGCAATATCTTGAGATTTATGAATCCAAATCAAGCCAGAGATAGCTCATTGGAAATATGGAAGGATGATGAATGGTTTGGGAAGACTATGTTTTCCAATTCAATAGTTTAACCACCCCGAAAATATGTCTGAACAGTCAATTTTGGATTTGGAACAGATTTATCTATTTTCATTATATTTTGGTTTGCAAATGGATTTTTATTAACTTAGATGTCTTTCATTAGATTTGGAATGATGTTTTAATTTCTATTTTGAACTGTAAAGGTGTGTATTTGGATTTAGAGGAGTTAAACAAAAGAATTTACATCCAAAATTTGGAGGGATCAAAATGTGACAAGTGGAAAGCAGTGATCTTTGGACACAATTTTTTGGAGTGATGAAGATGAATATGTAAAATCCGAGACATGGGTTTCATACAAAAGATACTCTATTAGCTTACAGATGACCAGAATCGTTGGAAATTTCTTCATTTGGGAGATCCGACTAGTTTTTCAAACGGAATTTCCTAATTTTTTTCTCATGGACAAATTTGCTAAATGGAACAACTCAGCTAGTTAGCTCAGCAATTGGGGAAACTGATCTTATCTTCTCCTGTCATTTATTTTGTATAAATACCTATCTTTTATGCTTTAAGAAGGGGGGGATCTCAGGAGAGAAAATTTTATTTATGTCTCTATAATATAGAATTGGTATGCATTTTTATGCATACAGTTTGTTATTCGGATTAGTGAATGATACTCTAATTTTTCAGCAAGCCAGTTCATTAGATATGGAGATCTTGTATAAGGTTTTCATCAATTCATTCCATAAATTGAATTTGGTTTGTTTTCTGCAATTTATTTTCAAAATGTGTTGATTGTCATCTTATATTCACATTCTGTTGCTTATGTTTAGACCTCATAAGTTATGTGTAAAGTTAGTCACAGCAGATCTAATGAACAAAATAAATCAGTCACAACAGATGAACATAGAAGAAATGGTGCAAAACTGTGCAAAACATGCAGCAGTGCTCTCTATCCCAGAAAGGGTGAATGAATTACAATACAAACTATTACAATCCAATTACTGTCAATGGCAATTCGAATTGACTAAGTAGGCCATTCGAATCACTGAAATGGAGTAGCTTGACTCAATCTAGGAGTCCTCATCAATCATCGGTGTTGCTCATCAATCACAACAAACAGTCATCCAGGGTGTCAAGCTGAGTCTAACTGATCATAATAAATGTAACTGAAGTGTGTAGCACTGATATAGGATCTGGAGGCTCAGTGGGGGGCGCATGGGAGGCTAACTGGAGTCAGAGCAAGTCACCTAATCGAACTGGAGGTCAATCGGAGGTGAAACAGTCAGTCAGGAGTGAAATCGGAGTGAAATCAATCAGAATCGGAGCTAACTGAATGTAACTGGAGTGAATCTGCAGTGGTAGGTGAACAAGTGCGCCCTTCTCTGTCAGTAGGTGAGAAGAGGGCGCCTTTCAGCTTAGGAGGGCTAAAACTCTGTGGAAAGTGGCTCCCGGGTGCTAGAAGAAGGTGGATAAGGTGCTGGAGGCATCAAACTGGTGACTGGACTGCATATCCTGAAATAGATCATGCAATATCCTGAAGTAGATATGTATCCTGAAATAGATGATCCTGAAATAGATATGTATCCCGAAATAGATGATGGATATCCGAACACCCCCCCTCAAGCTAGACTATGATGTGCCAATAAAAATAATGTGGGGCCCTGGTAACTAAGACCAAAGGTCACCCCAATACAATAATAATCCAAACTAATAACAGTAAATAAACCGAGGAAATGGGGAAAACCTCATGGGAAAAATACCCCCCCTCAAAATAGACTGTAGTACACCAAAAGATTTAACTGATCCAAAATCAAGTAGATATGTCTGGAGGTATCTTACTCTTGGGAGGTAAATGGATCATGCTCCAAAAACATGTGCTTGAATTCTCCATCAGTGGATGCAAGCGAATGTGGAGACTTTAAGAACTTGCTCTTCATACCGAAAAAGGTGGAGAACAAATCTGAAAATATGAGGATGATCCTGGAACCTGTGATTCGAACCAAGTGAGGTAGGAATAGCTCCAATTGGATCAAAATAGATCTTGAAACTTGAACTTCTTATCAATAGAAGTTAAATCAACTCCAAAAATAGATGAATGGTTTCTTGAGATCTCCTTTGAACCAACAAGGGTGAGATCAAAACCAAAATCAGCAAAAAATGCATGAGAATTGAACTCAAACGAATGGTAGTGCTCTTCATCTTCATGTAAAACTCTGAGAAACTTTGCAAATGATAGAACATAAGTTTATAGAAGGCATGCAATCAAGGAGGGCGAATGCTTCACCTCCAAAACATCAAGTAGATCATTATTCTGCATGCCGACAAACTCATGTGAAAGAGAGGATTCAAGAACCTCTTCGGAATCTAGAGTATGAGCTTGTTTATCTTGCTCAGAATTCGAAATAGAAGACTTTGAGAGAATGAGTGTTGAATCTACAGTTTCTTCTTCATCTTGAACAATTGTTGAGGCCAACACATGATCGGAAAGAACACATAAGGAGATCTCACTGGGCTTGTTCTCCAAAAGGCTAGCATGATCCTCTTCTTCCTGCTTTCCAAATTCTCTGTCAAGTTGGACCCATAGATCACTTGGATTTTCAGCAGTCTTAATGAGGTAGCGCATACAAGGAGACATAGCAAGACATATTGCTCCAAAAGCTCTATCACAATCATTGAGCCAATCATTCTCCTCTTCATCGGAATCAAAATCTCTTGTATTACCAATGCACATATCAAAAAGACATTGTCTCTTCAAGAATGCAATCATCTTTGGTTTCCATTCATCATAGTTGAATGGAGTAAGAATATTTTGTGAAGAAGAAGTCTCCATCTTTGCATTAGCGAATGCACATGGAGGAAGTAAGAAACCTGCAAATCACATCAAAACAACCACAATAAGGTCGAACAATCCACCCTTTGAGAGTTGCATCACACCTGGGATTGGATTTCAAGCAATGTTGAATAGGTCCAATGTATCAAATCCAGGAATTATGTGGTAACTCAAGCTTCTGGAGTGGTATTGGAATAATTTTCAAGCTTTGCATGCACAGGAGCGAATGCCCTTGAGATATCTCATGCCAAACTTATTGCAATTTTTAGCAATTCAGTCAAATCTTCTTGTATAAACACCTGTAGAAAGGAGATCTTGTCCCTGCAATGGCTCTGATACCATGTAAAGTTAGTCACAGCAGATCTAATGAACAAATAAATCAGTCACAACAGATGAACATAGAAGAAATGGTGCAAAACTGTGCAAAACATGCAGCAGTGCTCTCTATCCCAGAAGGGTGAATGAATTACAATACAAACTGTTACAATCCAATTACTGTCAATGGCAATTCGAATTGACTAAGTAGGCCATTCGAATCACTGAAATGGAGTAGCTTGACTCAATCTAGGAGTCCTCATCAATCATCGGTGTTGCTCATCAATCACAACAAACAGTCATCCAGGTGTCAAGCTGAGTCTAACTGATCATAATAAATGTAACTGAAGTGTTGTAGCACTGATATAGGATCTGGAGGCTCAGTGGGGGCGCATGGGAGGCTAACTGGAGTCAGAGCAAGTCACCCAATCGAACTGGAGGTCAATCGGAGGTGAAACAGTCAGTCAGGAGTGAAATCGGAGTGAAATCAATCAGAATCGGAGCTAACTGAATGTAACTGGAGTGAATCTGCAGTGGTAGGTGAACAAGTGCGCCCTTCTCTGTCAGTAGGTGAGAAGAGGGCGCCTTTCAGCTTAGGAGGGCTAAAACTCTGTGGAAAGTGGCTCCCGGGTGCTAGAAGAAGGTGGATAAGGTGCTAGAGGCATCAAACTGGTGACTGGACTGCATATCCTGAAATAGATCATGCAATATCCTGAAGTAGATATGTATCCCGAAATAGATGATGGATATCCGAACACAAATTTGCTAAATGGAACAAACTCAGCTAGTTAGCTCAGCAATTGGGGAAACTGATCTTATCTTCTCCTGTCATTTATTTTGTATAAATACCTATCTTTTATGCTTTAAGAAGGGGGGGATCTCATGAGAGAAAATTTTATTTATGTCTCTATAATATAGAATTGGTATGCATTTTTATGCATACAGTTTGTTATTCGGATTAGTGAATGATACTCTAATTTTTCAGCAAGCCAGTTCATTAGATATGGAGATCTTCTATAAGATTTTCATCAATTCATTCCATAAATTGAATTTGGTTTGTTTTCTGCAATTTATTTTCAAAATGTGTTGATTGTCATCTTATATTCACATTCTTGTTGCTTATGTTTAGACCTCATAAGTTATTTTTAATTGCAGCATGAATCATTTTCAATCTGTGATGAGAAGAATTCTTGATTTGTCTTGATTTTTGGTCATTTCCTAACCTCTAATGTTTTATGACATACCAATTGATATGAATCTGATTTTTCAGCTTGATAATCAATTGAATACTAATTAAAACTAATATTTTTCCCTTTTTCAATAATCAGTTTATGAAAAAAGCATTTTTGTTTTCATTCTGTTAATTCTATTAGATGATTATTTTTATCATTTATCATAGATTGACAGATTGACATGAACTGGTTATCACAATTGCATTTGATAAATTACATATCAAGTTTAGGTTTTCATTTAGGATTAAGTTTCATTCATGATTCAAAGTCTCCTCTTTGAGGAGCAACCAACACTTAATGGCTAACGGAGCTGTAAAACACCTCGGAGTTAGCTATACTAGACAGCTTGAGGATAGGGTAATTCTTGCATGTGATTATTCAAAGGCTTTGGCTTGGCTATCACCCTTACATTGTATCTTGGGTACTTCTAGCACATCTGAGGCTTCAACAAATGGCGCTAGAAGGAGGGCATGAAATGGAACATTTCCCATAATAAGAGATAACTTTTATTTATTATGCTTTCATGGCTCTTTCCCAAATACGTGCATGGGAGTCTGATACTGCATTGAGCCTACAACAACCTTTACATGAGCTCCCTAAAAAGGCATTCGATATCTTGCCGAAGTTCGCTGGTGAATGTAATGTTTCTGTCACCGAGCATATTTAAAGGTATGAATCTATTATGTGTTTATTTAATGTCATACATAAAGATGTTACTTGCAGATTTTTTCCATTTACCTTCGAATGTAAGGCTTCTCTTTGGTTTTATTTTTTACCTTTGAATTCAATTTATATATGGTTAGATATTAAGAATGTTTTTAGAGATTCTTTTGAAGATTATGATATAATTGAAATTCATCAAAATCTGAGTCAAATGCAAGTACATGGTGGAGAATTAATTCGGGATTTAAAACACGCATTTTAGACAAGTGTATTATAGCTTACACGAAGAAGATAGGCCTTCAACACAACTCACTTTTCGTTTGATATGTTAGATCTCTTTCTAAAATTATGGCTATGTTCATCTTATGTGAAGGAATGACAGATTTCAATGAGCATGCAAAGAGGCTCAAAATATTGAGAAAGACTTGAAGAGGTATCCTTTAGATTTTTTTTCTCCTTCTGTTTCATATGATGTAGAATATGTTGAAGAAGAATCAAAGGTTTCACAAATGGTTTAGTTAAGTAAACAAGTAAATTATTTGTACAATGAAGTCATGTCCATTAAAAATGAAAGAAATATTCAAAGTGCATTATGTAATTTGAAACAAATATATTTTGCATTTAAAATTCAATCTTCCTTACATTCAAAAAGAAAATTAGTTGCAAATTCCAATCGTTGTTTGTCTCTTTCAAATGGATGTAAGTATGATGAGTGTTTCACATCTTTCCTTCATTTTTTCAAATCTCAATATGAAACTTTTGAAGACAATCTTAATCTTGATACTTCTAATCTATATAATGAACAATTTGTTCAAACGAGTTTTGAACATTTACCTTTTTCTCAATTTGATCATAATGATTCGACTATCAATAAAAATGAAGATTTCAAGAATTATGAAGAAGATTTCTCGTTTATTCCTAATGATTTAAAAGGTCCTCCACCTATAAGTAATATTCATTCTTCATCATTTAATCAAACAATGGATCTTAGAATAGAAAGTTTCCAAGATGCTAATTATACTTCAGATTTTGAAGAACATGTTGATTCTACTCATTTTGTGAAATCTGGAAATTCTTTTTCTTCGTCCTTCGATTCGGATTGTTATGAAAAAAATAAGAACCACAAGTCTTTAGAGGATGAGTTGGCTGAAATTGAGATTGAATTTCAAAATATTTGTTCCAAATATACTTTTCTATAAATCAAAATTTTAAATGAAAAGGTATTAAATGATCAAATAAATCTGATGCACTTGACAAGAATGAATATCTAAATAAAAATGAAGAAGACGAACTTGATCATTCACAAGATTCAAATTCCGATATTTTCTTTCAATGCAATAACGATGATATATTGCTAAAGGAATTTTTTTTCACTTTCAATTTTGATAAAATTCTTTCGAATCACAATCTTAAGAATTTCCAACCCACTTTTTATGATCCAATTTATTTATGGTTGGAACAATAATTTTTGAACCATTTTCCATGTCATTTTCATTTCTTGTAAATAAGGAGCTTAGTTTAGTTTTTCCAATTTTTGGATTTCTATTTTTAAAAATTTTATTGCTGATGCATCATTTGTTTTTCTTACAGGTTTAAAGTTACTAAATTGGCTCCATTGGAAATTAGATTATACTTAGTTTTTGTTTAATTTTTAGAGTAATGTAGGAGTAGGTGTAGAATAGATTAGTTTTTGATAATTTCTTCAATAATTAGATTAATCTTTTGGGTTTTCTTCAATAAAATATTTGCGATGACAAGCCAATTCCAAGTTGGAAACGACGCTTCTTTAGATGCATTCGAGGAAGTATTTGTATCCTCTTTCACTTTATGTTATTCATGCTCTCGCTTATTATTTTATTCGTTCAAGGCATTCATGTTTGAATTTTTTTTTGTTTTTTAAATTATAATGATCTTGTCATGAAATGTTTTGAATTAATTTGTTTCCAAGTTTTAAGAGCAAGAATATTTTGACATGAGACAAAGTAATTAAAATTAGAACATCTTCATTACACATGAATTTTTATCTTTCCTGGATATGCACTTGAAAAAAGAGGTTTTTACATATTTTGTTGTCGCAAATTGCACACAATTTAGTTTAGTATTATTTCATTTTATTTCATTTTGTACATAGGAGTTGTTTTTCTTTTCGTTTGTTTTTCTTTTGGATTGTTTTCTGAGTTTTTATTTCTTTCAAAACATGATATTGATAAAGCATTTGGCCAAGGTTGTTAATCAGTTTTATCTCAGATCAATTCAGTTTGAAGAATTTGGGGTGGGCATGTCAGATTGATTTTTACTCAGTCTATATATGAAGGTGTTCTTTCATGAGATATAGCAAGCAATATATGCAGACTTTCTAATTGATATTTTTTTTCTCACTTGGACCACCATCTTACAAATATCTCATTTTGATGATTGAAGCCATAGGAATGACCTGGTAGTCATTTCATATGTTCCATTAGTGATTGGTAGTAAATCTTTATAGTCTGGTTAATCTTTCTTTATTTTGGATCCCACCTTGATCATCTTGGAATTAAATAAAATTCACCTAATAACTGTAAATTGTAAGATAGGGGGTCTTATTACAAGCCAACCTATCATGTTCATATATATTTGGTGGAATGACCATCTTCACATCTAGTCATCAAGCTAGGGAGGTGAATTTCAGCTATTTGTTGGAAGTTGGAAGATCGTATCACAGGTCGATCCATTCATGACCTGCAGGTATCAGTGAGATGACGCTACTAAAAATGTGTTTACCAATCCAAGGTAGTGTTTTGCAATTTACAAATCTAATAAATTTTTGTTTTCTTGTGTTAAGGTATTTGTTGACTCAAGGGAAAAGGGGGTCTTATTACAAACCATCCTGACCATGATCATGGGTTCTATTCTAGACTTAAATTACTATTATGTGGTCACCAAGCCATGGTAATTGCTTCTAGTGAAAAAATGAAAGACAAGAGTCTCTTGACATAGTTAGCTTGTTCAATTTCTGGGAATGATTTGTGAATGACATTGCCAAAACCTGATCACCAAGTCAAGGCAATGGTCTTGTTTCAACAAAGTCTTAGTTTTATTTTAATTTATTCCAAAAAAAAAAGAGTTTTTGGGGATAAACAAATTAATAAATATAGTTAGTAAATACATGAATAAATGGTTAATAACTCAAGATGATTGATGATTTGGTGATCTGGAATTAGTAAAAGGTTTTTCCTAAGGCTTATCCTAAACTTCTCTCTCATGCTTGCCATATTAGTACAAAGAAAAACCTTTTTTCTTATAGGTTACTTTCAATTGAGGTATCATTGCATGTGGTTTTGACTCGGAAACGATCAATTTTATATAAATTAACTTGTTGATTATGTTGTTTTTTATGAAGACATTTTCAGGGTACAGACTGAAATACTTTCTCATACTGACATGTTCTTTCCTGAACTTTGAAGATTATTTTTACAGAGATAACTGCTTCGCCAAGCCAATCTTCATTTGTTGTATGCACAACAGATACGATCTTAACCATAAGATATGAGCCCCTTTTATTTCTTATTTGTTTGGATTTCCATTTTGTATTTCACCATTGACCTGTTTATTTTCCTAGATCTCTGGTATTATTTGGATTGTTTCCATTTTTATTGATCTTTAGCTTGTATATTCTTTTTGATTCATTTGAGTTTGTTCCATGATTTTGGTGGTTAACTTACCATGTTATCCTTCACATTCCCCACTTAGATTTGGTCTTCGTTGCATAAACTGATCATTCGAGATGATGGTTGGTTATTACCTTCATTCAAGGATTTTAATTGATCTTATGATTTATTCTCTCATGAATTCAAATATTGCATTAGTGTGATATTTGAGCTTGATGGACTTTTAGTTTCACTTTTACATGCCTATAATCCTAATATAAATATTGTAAATAATCTTAGTATTTTGGTTTGTTTGCTTATATTAGTTTAGTATTTTTAATGTTTAATTTAATCTTATTTAAATCTTTTAAATATTCATGGACATGCTTTGGATTTTATTAAATTACTTTGTGTATTTTATTAAATCCATTTATTAAATTTATACACAATTTGATTTTATGAATATTTTAGAAAAAACATATGTTTTAGTTTGTGTGAGTTCTAATTTCTCTAATTTCCCATGAGTTTTTGTTTTATGATTATTTGGGAATTAGTGGGATTAAGTTCAATATTTATGAATGTAAAATTAGTTTGATCATGGATAAGTTTTTCCTTCTCAATAAGTTAATTGATCTTGAAAATACAATTTATATTTTTCCCTTTTCCACTTTAAAATGATTTTCATATATTATTGTGCAAAGGGAATTATCATTATTCTTTTCTTGGTATTTTATTCTTGGAAAATGATTATGTTGGAAAAACTTATTTATGGAATTCATTAACTATAGGAGTAATTCTTTTCCTATACATGTAACTTGTTTCCAACATTTATTTTCTTAAGAATTCACTTGTAAATGGTTTTGATTTTTACTTCTAGGTTTTATCTTAAGAATTAACTTGTAAATGGTTTTGATTTTTTACTTCTAGGTTTTATCTTAAGAATTAACTTGTTAAATGGTTTTGATTTTTACTTCTAGGTTTTATGTTTTAATGTAGTTTTCCAATATTGGATTTTATTTCACTTTTTTATATTTCTAAATTTTTAATATTTTCTCCATTGTTATTTTATTTTAAATCTATTTCATTCAATATTCAAAAATTTGCATTTTTTTTCAAGCTTTTAGATCATTTTTATGCATTTTTGCACATTGTGGAAGCTTTAACTTTTATGGATAACAATTTAATAAATTAATAAAATTTTATTCTACAAAATTATTGCAGATTGTGGAAAATATATAATTTCTAAAAACATTTCCACAATCTGCATTGCCGATTGCGGAAGGTAAAAGTTTTCTCATATTTCAAAAATCATTTGTGTAATAGGTAAAAGTTTTCTCATATTTCAAAAATCATTTCCGCATTTCCGTAATCCTCAATGTGGATTGTGGAAGACAATTTCTCAAATTTTTATTTCTGATTTCAGTAATTTTGGAATTTCCGCAATTTTAGAAAATGCCGATTGCAGATTGGGGAAGTAACTTTTTCAAATTTTCAAATTTTAATTTCCCCATTTCGCAACCCGAGTTTTTGGACCCTAAGTTTCTCTTATACTATGTTTTAATTTAATTTCAGGTCCGTAAATTTTGGTAATTTCATTTTTACTTATAATTTTAATTTTGGTTTATTCTTTTGGAAAATAATTAGTATGAGAAAATGAATCTAATAGTTAGATTAATGGCCACAATTCACCCAATAATGAAATCAACGATTGTTGAGCCTTAACTTCCAGGAGCAATATCTTGAGATTTATGAATCCAATTAAGCCTGAGATAGCTCATTGGAAATCTAGAAGGATGAGGAATGGTTTTGGAAGATTATTTTTTCGAATTGAATATTTTAACAACTCCAAAAATATGTCTAAATAGTCAATTTTGGATTTGGAACAGATTTATCTATTTTCATTATATTTTGGTTTTCAAATGGATTTTTATTAACTTAGATTTCTTTCCATTAGATTTGGAATGATGTTTTAATTTCTCTTCTGAACTGTACAGGTGTGGATTTGGATTTAGAGGAGTCAAACTGAAGAATTTTACATCCCAAATTTGGAGGGATCAAAACGTGTCAAGTGGAAAGCAACGATCTTTGGACGTGATTTCAGGAGTGATGAAGATGAATATGGAAAATCCAAGACATGGGTTTCGTGTAGAACCTGCACTATTAGCTTTTTTCACGGCCAAAATCCTCAGAAAGTTCTTCATTTGGGAGATCCGACTAGTTTTTCAAAACAGAATTTCTCAGATTTTTCTCATGGATGGATTTGCTAAATGGAACAACTCAGCTAGTTAGCTCAGCAATTGGGGAAACTGATCTTATCTTATCCTGTCATTTATTTTGTATAAATACCTACTTTCTATGCTCTAAGAAGGGGGGGATATTAGGAGAGACAAATTTCTTTCTTTCACTGAAATATAGAATTGTTGTGGATTTTTATGCATACAGCTTGTTATTCAGATCAGTGAATGATACTCTAATTTTTCAGCAAGCTAGTTCATTGGATCTGAAGATCTTCTGTAAGGTTTTTATTAATTCATTTAATAAATTGAATTTGGTTTGTTTTCTTCAATTTATTTCAAGAATATGTTGATTGTCACCTTATATTCACATTCTATTGCCTATGTTTAGATCTCAGAAGTTATTTTTAATTGCAGCATGAATCATTTTCAATCTGTGATGAGCAGAATTATTGATTTGTCTTGATTTTTTTTAATTGCATGAACTCTAATGTTTTATGACATACAAATTGATATGAATATGATTTGTCAGCTTGATAATCAAATGAATACTAATTAAAACTAATATTTTTCCCATTTTTCAATAATCAGTTTATGAAAAAAGCATTTTTTGTTTTCATTTTTGTTAATTCTATTAGATGATTATTTTTATCATTTATCATAGATTGATAGATTGACATGA